>JAEIIG010004663.1:0-25553 GCA_018904695.1 Drosophila parvula
ATTAATAATAATATAATAAATTCTTATTTATAATTAATACACTCTTCTTAATTACTAATACATATTTCAGTAAGCTATTTCTTTATAATTTCCCATTCCCTTTTCTTTAAGCAATTGTTCCCCTTATTAAGTCCTCATGCCGCCTATTTTCTTTCTGTGTAGTTGCAAGGTGGGGCGTAGGAACTTAATGGCATGCAAGTGCGGTATCCTTGCCCACACACACACACGAACATACCACCGCCACCGAACGCCCAACTCAACACACCCAAAGTCGGCGTGGGTCTGCATGTGAAAAGCCTTTAATTGGTATTTGCTTTGTGCAGGTGTCGCAATAAGGATTTAAATGCACACTCACCCACAAAACAGCACACCTTTCTCTCTGTATGTGTGTGTGTGTAGGTATATATGTATTTATATCCACTTGAATTTCATGCATTTTCATTCGACGCCGGTGGCTCAGGAATCAAGTTGAAATTGTGACACTCTGGGTGTAAAATTAAATGCGATAATTCCCCCCCAAAGAAAGTTCCACGAAAGCAAAAAAATTCTTCATTGACTGCACACGATTTAAGGTAAATATTTGTTATAGATATAAAGTCAACATAAACAAATACATATTATTTACATTTTATAGTTAATTTGTCTAATGGGAAACTTATATTGAAGGAAGCTTTTCACTTTTTTATAATTTGCTAAGTAGAAAATTATATAAAAATACAGACGGTTTAAGGTCTTTAAACGTTTTCCTTTCTCCTGCGAAATGTCATAAAATATTTAATAAATATATTTTATATTTGACCAGGTTTTCTTTATTTCCCACTGACATTTGACCACCAACTTTGGCAGCTAAACATTTTCTGCCCCTTGCCGCCACCTGGTCCTTGTGCGACTGCGTTTACCATCATCATTGCCATCGCCGTCGCGACTCCTTTCTACGCTCATAATCCCCTTAACAGGAGCGCCTAGGAACCCACCCTCTTAACACCTACACCGCCCAATTATGGCTGTTAACCCATCCACTGCACCAGCGATTTGCCTGGCCAAACTTCAACTCGCTGGCAACGGCAACACCTAGACTGCACTTGCATTGAGTTATTAAGTAAAATGTGTGAGTGAGTCAAGCTCACATATACTCCACCCACACTAATGCAGAGTCAACACAAACACACACACACACCCGTCACTGCCACATGGACGTGCATAAATTGTAGTCAACATGTTTTTGGTGCTTAGAACTCGACGCTAAATTAGAATTATGCAATTACGGCTCATTTGCGCCGCCCAGAGCGGTAGAGCGGGCGTTGTCGCAGCTAGAAAAACACTTAAAAACAATTAGAGTGCTTATTGAAATTCGGAGCTGACAACATGCGAGTTGCATGAAAAACTAATGCGAACATTTTAATTATTTATGCATCTCTGAACATGCAACGAGGCAAATTGTTTTCGAAATCGCAATGCCAACGGTTAACGATATATTCTCCGAGCTTGACCATTTCCATTTTACAATTGAAACCTTTCTGCTTTAATGAGAAAATTATAGATTTATTTTTTAGATATATGTAACTTATAATTTAGCTTTCTTCTGGTATCACAGATTTACATTACAATTCGATAATCGAGAACATATCGCTCCAAATCTGGTGTTCAAACGGATTGTCAGAGGTCCTAATGCTATCCACTTTTACAACAACTTCTCCATCATCTTTTGTTGAAAGATACTCTTGGGATTCTGTACGCATCTCTGGATTCAGTTCTCCAGAACTTACGGACCTCTTCTCGGAAACAACATCCAAAAATGTGGTCAGAAGGGAATCCAAGTGCTGATTAAACTCCATTTTAAAATAAATATGTAAAGGATGTGTTAGTGAGTTTGTTGTGTATTGTCTGATAGACAGATCTGGCAAGGTATACAAGATTCTTATTAATACTACTTTTGAATTTAAGATGGATAATTTACTAGGGTGTTCTAGAAAACGATAAGTTAATAGTACCAATGATTCTTAAAAATTAAGCACACTCAATGAATTACACACATTTTTTAAGCGTGACCAGTGCTGAATATTTCAAAAACTAATTTAATTATTAAGATAAAGACCTATTTTGTAATTGATTACAAACACAATGGTAAGACTAATATAGAGTGGTTACTACTTTAACCTAAGAGGAATTTCACAACACTTCCAACACAGAATATAGAATTCATCCACTCAGTATTAAGAAAAACCTTCCCCACTTAATTAGTAATCCGAAACAATCACTATAGGTTTTATAACACTCCCTCCCGTTTTTAATATACCAACTTTAACGATTCGTTTGTCCAATTTGTCGGTATATATCCCCGATGCTCTCGATAAAATCAACTTATCACTCGACTCGGTTGTTGGTCTCAATTGTTTGGCAACACGACCGAACCGTTGAATGGGAATACTCCACCAAGTTGTTAAGCATTTTAAAATTCTTTATTTTTTTGACAATACTTCATTTTGGTTGTTTCCGCGAGACATTGACAATTGAAATCGAAAATGGAACAGAGTAAAAAGGTTTAAAAAATAAAATCATTTATAAATACAGAGTGAAAATGCATGGAAAAAATATTCCCTATTGAGAATGCTTTGATATATAAATAAAGCCTGGTGCGAGGCAATTTTTCGGGCAACTGAATAAGTTTTCGTAAAGGTAAAAGCCATTATTTGTCCACCCGTTATATCTTGTTATAAAATATTTGGCATTGTTGAAGGACACTGGGTGGTCCTGGTGTTTGTTTAGTATTATGTAACAGCAGGTGTATCTGTGGAAATACCTATCAAGTGCAGTAAAATGCAAAACCAACGCAGAAACAAAACTAAACAAGCGACAAGGCAATTTAAATACAAACAAGCACGCAAAATTCGACAAAAACCAACAACAAATGTTTGAGATTTGGAGAAGGGGAGGGGAAAAACATCGTTGACGTCGTCGACACACAATTAACTTCAAAATACTCCAAGCCATGTTAAGTGTCAATTAGTTGAAGCCATGGCTAGCACTAGTCATGAATGCGAAATTATACAGCTAAAATATCAAAGATATACTTGTACACAACTATTTACATATTCAGATATCATTTCATATATATAATTGCGCATGCTAAACGAGTTGGCAAAAAGCTGATTATCGCCTCTAGATAGAAAGCCACTAAATTTCATGGAAATAATGAGATCTTCTATCAAGATGCCCTGCCAGGAATGTCTGAATAGCTGAAAAGGCCACAAATAAAGCCAAATAATGATGATGTTTAATGTGGTCGAAGCCAGCCAATGAGCTCATCATGTGAAGCTGCTCATCAAAGTCAATATGGTACATTGATTTATTCCCCGAAACCATTCCATCATGAATACATTTTGATCTCCAAAAGTTTAGTTTAGTTTATGTTAGATATATTAAAAAAGTTTCGTTTGAAGGCTCGCCTTCTAAATGACTTTTTGCATTGGAGTTGAACTCACATAATTTCCAAACATTTCATTTCTAATAACCAGCAGTCCCAAAAATGGTCAAAACAGCCGCCAATAAATAAAATCAGCTATTCGGGTATCGAAAAAAAATCAAAAATTGTATTGGTAAAACATGGAATGACCAAATATAATATGCAGACCGCAAAACAATAAAAGTGGACAGCCAAAAAAAATCAGAAAAAAAGTTGAACAAAAAATAAAACAAAAGCATAAACATACACACACACACCAGACACAGTCGTGTCCAAGTGCCACGTTTTGCCTAAGCGACAGGGCGGGGGCCGAGTAGGGCCATGACCCCGCCCCCTATTACCACCAGGCCCATACTCCTCCAGTGTCTCCCCATAACAAACTCCCTTCCCCCTCTCTATTGGTTATGTTTGGCCCGGCACGCTTGTGCAAACAAAACGACGTTGTTTGTGTTCGTTCCCACATGCGCTGACAATATCGCAACAATGTCGGTCGACGACATCCAAAGAACAACAAACGGTGCTTCACTCGGGCCCCTAAAAACTCCCAGTCAAAAAAAAAAACGAAAAGGAGCGCCCGGAAAAAAGCAAAGGAAAATCAAATGACAAACAAAAAAATAGCTATGATGAAAAATTTGTGTAAGGACTACACGGAGCAAAAAAAACAGTGTTGTAAATTGAATTTAATGGTCAAAAAGAGCTTGGCGTTGAAAAAGAATAAAAAAGATATTTTTTAGTAATTAAAATGTTACTTTTTTAAGTAATTCTTCGTAAAATGGGTTAACATTCTTTATGGACATAAGATTGTATTTAGAAACTACACATTTAATAGATTTAAGAATAAAAAATCTTAAATATTTAAAAAATTAAAACAAATGCTGTAAGAATAAGAATAATAAGAAGAATATCTCTAACTCGATGCTTTTTTTTAACCCAAAATTGTAATATTAAAATCTTTAAATAAGAGTTATTCAATTTCTATAAAATATTCCAAATAAAGTTTTACTTTTTCATTTTACAAATAATTCTTAGTTTTCAATGTTGAATGTTGGAATTATTTTAATTAATATCTGTGATATATATTAATACATTTATATACTTTATATATATTTTTCTTATATACAAATACTTTTTTTTGGCAGTGCCATCCGTAAACCATTGGCGAAATGACACTAATGGCATAGCAGCTCCACTTCTTTGCATACCCCAAAGTCTTTTGCTTTTCGAGCTGCCAAGACAAGAAGCGATTTGCAGATGCAATAAAAGGCCAATAACAATGCAATAATCATAATAATAACAACGGCAAAGCCAGCCAGTCGGCCATGTGTTGCCGCCGCAACAACAAGAATCACACTAACTGGCAGCAAAAGCAGCAGCGGCAACAGTTGCATGCCGTATCAGCAATAAAAGTTGTAACAATTATCATTTGAAAGTGCATTGTTCCAGTTGTCAGATGCGGCGCTTAAGTAGTTCCAACAACAGCAAACTGCAACCAAATGGCAGCTCGTGCCACAAGCAACAACAATTACAAGAGCAAAAGCAAAAATGAGAAGCAGCAGAAGCACAAGCAGAGAAGCAAAAGCACAAGCAGCAACAATGTATCTACGTCAGCGACTTTGAGAATTAATATGCACAATCCGCTACAATTGCAATTTGTTGAAGAAACAATGCAGCGCGCATGCAGCAAAAAGAAATATATTTTACATATTGTCGCATAAATTTCCAACCGATAATCACTGAAGAATATCAATTAGATGGGATGTGATGGAAGGGGGGCTTCAGGCTAAAGCTTTTCTTTAATGTGGAGCAAGCCCACATAATGAGTTATAGATTTGGCTCTAAATGATAAATGACTGAGCCAAGGATTAATTGGCCAAGCGCGATTGGAATATATAATGGATTTGCCAGTTGGAATGATAAATGAAAGCTGGTTTTTGTACATCGAGTTGATTTTTAGAAAATTAAACAAAGGAAATAAGCAGGGCTAGATTTTTTACTATTGATACAAATTTATTTATATTAAATTGTAATAAAAGTATACAGAATCAAGGGATTTAATTCAATGAAGTATATTTTAGATATTAAGTATTATTATATATATTAGATCAATATTTGTATATGAGGTTAATATGCTAAAAAGATTCCTTAAAAACATTACAACTTAAAGTCCTTAATACCTTTAAATAAGACTTAATGAAGGCAGTCAAGGATTCATCAGATACTTACTAAGTAAGTGCCATTTCTAGAACTAACAATTATATAGTTTATTGATTTTAATAAACAATTTGCAATTTCCTTTTAGGTATTCCCCGGTTCCTCTTTTTGGATACCAAAACTCTATCAGTAAACCCAACTAAAGCCTTTCTGTCATCTGTGGATATGTGTGTTTGCATGGGGACATGAGTGCAATTAAAACCAATACGAGGCAATTAGCCCCAATGGCCATAACCTGTCTGCTGCTGCTGCTGCTGCTCCTCCCGGGTGGCTTTTAATAATGCAACCACATAAATCTTTTCATTAAAGTTCAATTAATCAACAGCCTTCCTGTCACTGCGCATAAATCTCATAATGCACCCACCCGCACATGTGCCTGCACCACCATTGGGTTCAGAATGCAGACACGGATGCACAGACACAACATGGGCACATGGACACATGTGCACACGGAGCCCGATTCCCGGCTCATCCGAGTTATTTGTCACCATTTCCCTACCCAGTCTGGGTTTTCCCATTTTCCCCTCTACCTCTCTAACCCATTCCACCGAAGGCTGCCAAACAAATGTGCAATGTGTTGTACTTACAACGAATTTTGCCACGCCCCCGGCTTAGAAACGTAGCTGTTCCGCCCCTGTACCACTGCCTAATATTCGGGGCTAACAGGTAATAACATGGCCGGGCTACAAACATTTGCATTCGAGCTGAATGCGTGATGGGTTTTCATTGAAAAAAGTTTAATTTTAAGGTTTTTTTTAATAAATATGTTAACTAAATTAAAATATTTTTATAATAGTCATAGTAAATATTATAGAAACATTTCTAATAAACCTAAATCCAAACTTCCTTTTCAGTTCCCTTTAAACAAATGTTAAACCTAATCCCGGCTAAGCTTCCATATCGATATCGTGTCACGAGGCCAGCTTTATTTAAAGGATTAGATGGTCGAACAAGGAACAAGAAGCATTGAACACCGAGCACCCACCGGTCTTGTCTGACCACCAATGATTACATTTGGCCCACTTGGGGCAGAGGCTGGCAGGTGCCTGGCCTGGGGGAGTGCCATTGTTTGTGTTTCTGCTGGGCAATTAACAAGCAATAAAAGCCTGCAGCCTGCAGCCTGCTGCAGTCAACCAGTTACCGGGGTAAAGTCGACAAGAGGGACGGACTGTGTGCAATTAACACAGGGATTTCGCAACGCCCTATTGAATAAATGTCCATCGCGGTCTGATTGATTCGGGGCTGTTGGCACAGAGCGCACGTCTTCCACCTGAACTTTTGCCAAACGAGACGCTGCCTTTTGAATGCCAAATGAGACGGCGGCAAGACAACACCTGCCTTCAGTTGCAGTTCTGCTGCCCGACTTTGCTTTATTTTTATGAATGAAAAAACTTGAGTCATTCGCGTGGGTGGTCCGCCCCCGGGCGAAAAAGGCCAAAATGCAAATGCACTAAGAGACCAAAGCGGCAGCAGTGGGTAACGAAAACGGCACAAAAACAGCAACAAAAGTGTTACACGACTTTACGAGCACATTCATTGACTGCAAATCAAAACGTGCGCCACGCCAACGGCAACCACATCCACATTTATGCACTGGAAAAAACAAAATTAAAGAGGTTGTACAGGCAACAAAATTATAAGAGAGAAGTTTAGCATTTAAAAAAGGTTATTATGGTTATTAATCAGTTATCTGAGTATATAAAAGGTGTAAGGGGTAATCCCCTTTTAACTTAATTAATTTAAATAATTTTCCATGTGCATTTGAGACAAGTTCGACAGCGACGGCAAGTTGAACGCCAACGCCGGTGGCAATTACCAGGTGACTGCTAACTGGCAAGGTTATGGCTCTCACAGAAACGCCGCGCAAATGCTTCGCATACCACACACACACTCTCGCTTGCACATTAGCGGAAAATACCTTTTGGCATTACGCATACGCACTGCATGCCGGGCCAAAAGGTTTTTTTTATTTCTGTTGTTTTTTTCGGGCGCATTACCGAGAACAGCAATTTTAAATTATTGAGTGTGAAGCATTTAACATTTCAGGACGGACTTGGGAAGAGCAAGTACAATGGTTGTTAATGTTCTCTTAGAATAATATTCTTATTTACATGCTCAGTTGAACAAATAATAATATTTATAATTGTTTCTTATAGATGTTAGTATGTTAAAATAAATGGTATTAAGACAAGAAACAAATATTTGAACAAATATAAAGAAAAAACTGGTTATTTGAAATATTTATAGGATAACATTCTTCTTTAAGTTACGAAAAAATAATATTTCTAAATTTTTCCTATAGGTTTTAGAATTCTAAAATAAAAGTTATTTAAAACATTAAGTTAGCTAAAACATATTATAATATTTAAAACACATTATAAGGAAAAACAGGTAATTTTAAATTTTTTTTAAAAATCCCTTTAAAAAATACTTTAAAAATTCGTAGAATAAATAGAATAATAACTATATGTACCTTGTGAATTTCCCTTTTCCTGCTTTTTATTTTAAAACTCTTATTACTGTTCACCAATTTGTATCCACTGTCGTCCCTGTAATGCCCCTCCACGACTGCTTGTTCAGCACACAGTTTAAAAATAATTGTTATTGGGCCGCGGCCAACGCCTCCTGAGTTCCACCTCCAACACGACTCCCAGCTTTATTCCCGCTGCAGCAGAATTCCAGCTCCAGCTCCTCCTGCTACCCTTGCTCCTGCTCCTTTCCTCCCTACTCCTCCATGACCTCCTGTGCAACCATTTTCGGTGCTAAATGTCACACGCACATAAGCGAAATTATGTGAGGCATTTTTAACGACTGATATGCGCCGGGCGCGATATGGCAAACACACTGCAAAAGCGAACAGAGGCCGTCAGGCTCATAAAAAAATCTGTAGCGAAATTGAAACTGCCGCCCAAGTCACCCATTTTACATGCAAGCCATCCGACCAACCATTTTCGGGCCGCCGACTGTAAACGCGACAAACGCATGGCCGATGTACGTGAGATTGGGCCGCCGTTAATTGGTAAAAATTGGGCAACCTCCGCCACCTCTCCGGGCCAAGTACTTATGCGATAATGCGTAAATTTTAATGAAAACTGAAAATACGAAACGGCAAACAAAAACAAAGAGAAAAGCGTACTTTTCTCGGGTCGTAAAGTGGCACACGAAGGCGGCGATGAACTTTTTAGTCCTTCGTGCAATCGCCTGGAAGTTGATTTAATGAAGATTTCACAAAATGGGCATTCTCCCGTCACCATGTCTGACATGTTAGACGAGTGTGTGTGTCTGGGTGTGTTGGTTTTAAGATTTAGATATTGAAGTATATGCGTTTGGCACGTGTCCTGTCTGTCAGATCATGTGGCTGGAATTTCAAGTGGAGCTTTTTATTAAAAAACCATTTTAAAGTGAAACTAAATTGTGAGTTATTGGCAAATAAATTTGATTGGCTTAGCCTTAATGGAAGTGAAGCCTAAAAGCAAATTGGAAATTAAACAAAAAATGTATCGAATTTATGTAAATACCATAATAGTTTCCCCAGCAAGAGAGGTAGAAAGTAATAGTGGAAACAACAACACCAAGTCTACTCGCCTTCTGCATAAAAAAACTTAATTTCCATATTGAACAATGCAGATTCAAAGGCAAATGGCCAACACAATGGTTTGTTACAACATGACCACACACAAGCCTTTTCGCGCCAAAAAATGCCAAAGCAAACACCCCACAGACCGTATGCCTAATTATGCAACAGTATGGCCTAAAAGATGAAGCTCTCTCCCTCTCCTGTATCCTTTTATAGGCAAATTTAACACAGAGCCTGGCTACACAAGAAATTATGAACAACACGATAGCGAAATTATGAACGTGATTAATTCATAGATGGTGGCGCTTAGCCATTGTTTTTTGGCCATGGTCCACCTGGAGGCGGACATGGCTATGGCAGCACGATCCACGACAATCGCCAGCCGTGGCCTGCAGTTTGACATCCACGAACATTGTGGCCAAAAAGCTAAATATGTTTATGTGAGCTCGATTTAATCTCAGCCGAGCGCTGGCCAAACTTCCCTCCACGGGCTCAAGTCGTTAGTATTTTATTGATTTTTCCTAAGCACATTCGATATACACTCTTAGAAGTTATTAAAAGGAAGTATTAAGTATTAAAAGAGTTGTGATTGAAACATAAAGCCTAAACTCTTAGAACATTTAAACCGAAAATTAAAGAAAATTAAATTTGACTTCGTTTTACTTGTATTTTTGTAGAACCCTTTTATCTCACAACTCATTCAACTATATTTTTTTGTATATAAACTTTATATTAACAATAAAATAACCAGCTTTATTTTCATAAATATTCCCTCCTCTTTGGCATTTTTCCCAAATTTTCTGAAAGTGTGTGCCACATATGCGAATCGCTGGCGCATTAAAAAATGAAGAGATTTTCCTTGAAAATAATGCCTGCGTATGGTTTTTGGTCAAAACGACTTTGTGCTCAAAAATTGAAAATCCAAAATCGTAAAAAAATTGCACCAACACGGAGCGTGAGTAACTTCAAACTTCCCCTCCGCCCACCATTCAATTGGCAATCCCCCCCCTTAATCACCAATCCCCACGCACCCACAAAAACACTCAGGCTCCAAGTAGCTGGCGGATTACAGTCGTCAGTTCGGTGGCTTTAGTCTGATAAAGAGTGGATTGGAGGAAAAAGCAAAAAAGAAAAAAGAACTGAAAAAATTGGCTACTTAATTTGGTAATAACAATAATTACGCCTGACTGACTAAACGCTGACCAGCGACCAATTTAATATTGAAAAAGACAGGAGCCAAGTGGCTGGCTGTCTATTGAATTCCCTAACCAATTCTGTGGGTATTACAGGCTGATAATGGTCGCAAAAGAGCCAAAGACAGTGAAAAGCCAATTACCGAAACTTTTATATTTATAATTGGTTAACTTATTTTTGGGGTTTATAAAGTTACTTCAAGTTTTATCGTATAAGGGTAAATATTTAGGATTTACCTTGCTTTTTTTATTACGTTAACTAATTATTTTTAATATAGATTTGAACCTTATAAAAATATGTATACGATAAAATATCGTATAGTTTCATAATTATATTATTATTAATTAGTATTATACGAAAATGTACTAAGTATCGAAGTCAGTATAGAGGGCTTTGTAAAAATAACAGCAAATACCGATAACATATCGATACTGTATCTATTGTTGAAGTGCGTCTTTTTTCTTTTCGATATGTATGCTAGAAAGCAATATGCTGTTAGAAATATCGAGCCAATTTCAGTCTATAAAGAGGATGTTTAATGTACAAAATGTATACAAATTTTTTGGTAACTAGTATTCGGGTATCAAATTTTGATAATTCGATATATGTACATATGATATCGGACTTTAATACGGTATAATATTTTTTGATAACTTACAATTCGATCTTCTTGTCGATATACTTATTATATGAGTCTTTTTATTATGATATAGGTATGATCCACCATAATGCTTGGACTATCACTTCATTCTCTAGTCCAGCTATCTAAAATACATATTCTTTAATCACTTTATTTACCTTTTACTCTTATGGTTAATATTTTGTATATAACCTATTTATAATATTCTCTATCTGATATCTATAGAGTATTTGCCATGCGTTACTTCAATTAGTTGCCCATCCATTTTCAATTAAAACGTTTATAGATAATCAATTAATAATTTTTAAGCCACTCTGGCAATAATAAAACTCAGAGCTTTGCCACTGCCACAAGTAGTTGGCTACCAGTTACTTGGCTACTTGGCTACTTGCTACCGGCTACCGGCTGGCTGACTCAGCCGCTCCACGCTCAATTAGGTGCAAAGACATCTCGGCTGGCTACGAAGTTGAGGATTTTCGCAGTTGATCATATTTATTGGCTTTGCGATTAGGCTCGTCGGACTCGAACCCGACTCGACTAGCCGTCTTGCCTCTGGCCTAATTGGGGGATCTAAACTTGAATATTGATGACGGTGTCGGATCGGTAAAAAAAAAAACAAAAAAAAACACACTCACACACAATCCAAAATGCGATGCAATTGTTGCTGCTAACCGTGTTGTTTGATATTTATCGTATTTAATTTTTGTACAGCCGCTCGTTCGGCTGTCTTGGCTATTTTTGGAGAATTTCACGTACGAGACTCATAATTCGTGCGATAATTTACACAAAATTAGGCAACTGTCTAGCCAGCGAACCATTTAAAGCTATTGGAGCACTCGATGCGTTTCCCACGCCAATTAGAATTAGCACGAAGATCGAGCCCGGGCTCAATTGAGTTGAAGAGACGGAGCCGAGGTCTGTCAGATAATTGCAGGAGAAAATTGGAAAAAATTCAATTTACGCTCTGCAAATGGTCGGAAAATATAACTTCACCTTTTAGCCACACTTTGTATCACGATTTTTTATTATGACAAAGAGCGACGGGCATCGGCGGCGGAGGCTTCTGCTTATAATTTGTGTTAACAAAACTTTTGCCATAAAATGTCCAAAGTGAAACTCATAAAAAGTGAAATTGTCGGTGCGGTCAAATATAATTAATGTGGGGCAAGTTTATTCTTCTTGCGGTTAATCTTCCCCTCCAATCTTTGGCTTTACAAGTTTGCATCCTGCCTCCCCAACTCTCTGCGAAAGCAATTAAAAGTCTAATTAGAATGTCATTAGGTGGAGGCAAGTGCTAAGTGGTCAGGTAGCAGTCAGGTATCACAATAAATAATAAAGCTACCATCTTGATTTGATAATTTCCGAATAATTGCTCAATAAAAACACCGGAATATTCGACTGTTAAAAATTGTCAAAGCGTTTATGACTTTTCCGTCACAGATTTAGATAATTTGAAAATTCCTTTGGCGAACTAGTGTTTCCGAAATTCACCTGATCAAAATTTAAGGTCCGCAATGACGACGCACTTTTATTACCCGAACAAGGAGCTGCAGGAGGAACTGACCTGCATTGCCAAGGCTCTGGTGGCACCGGGCAAGGGTCTCCTGGCGGCCGACGAGTCCAGTGCGGTGATGGGCAAGCGTTTCCAGCTAATCGGTGTGGAGAATACAGAGGAGAATCGCCGTCTTTATCGTCAGATGCTCTTCACCACCGATCCCAAGATATCTGAGAACATTTCAGGGGTAATCTTCTACCACGAAACCCTTCATCAGCGGACAGACGATGGTCTGCCGTTTGTGGAAGCCCTCAAGAAGAAGGGAATTCTATCGGGCATCAAGGTGGACAGACACTTCTCGCCACTCTTTGGCTCGGAGGATGAGTTCACCACCCAGGGCTTGGATGATCTGGCCAATCGGTGTGCCCAGTATAAGAAGGAGGGCTGCAGCTTCGCCAAATGGCGGTGCATCCTGAGGATATCCAAGAATACTCCATCACCGCAGGCCATTCTGGAGAATGCGAATGTTATTGCGCGATATGCGGCCATCTGTCAGTCGCAGCGATTGGTGCCGATCATCAGTCCCGAGATCCTGGCCTCCGGCGATCACGATCTGGATCGATGCCAGAAGGTTACCGAGACCCTGCTGGCCGGCGTTTACAAGGCCCTCAGCGATCATCACATCTTCCTCGAAGGCACTCTGCTGCAGCCGAGCATGGTGACAGCTGGCCTGCAGAGCAGCAAGAATCATCCGCCCTCGGACATCGGTCTGGCCACGGTTCTCTCCATTCGACGGACTGTGCCACCAGCGGTACCCGGTGAGTTTCTTTTAATAATTTCGCAAATTGCAAATTTAATTTTATATATTTTTATTTAAACAGGAGTCCTGTTCTGTTGCGGTGCCCAATCGGAGGAGGAGGCCACCGTTTCCTTGAACGCCATCAACAATGTGCCCCTCTGCAAGCCCTGGGCCATGAGTTTTGCCTTCGATCGGGCCCTGCAGACATCCATCCTACGGACTTGGGGTGGTAAAAAGGAGCAGGTCACTCATGCCCAAACCGAGCTACTCAAACGCAGCAAGGTGGGTTTTATTTAAAAAATAATTCTAAACTAAAATAATCAAATTTAACAAAAATAAACACCTTTAGGCCAACAGTCTGGCCTGCATTGGCAAATATGTGCATGGCTCGGTGGAAAGCTCAGCAGGCACTGAGAAACTCATACAAGAAGCCATCGAGTTTTAAGGAACCAACTTCAGGCATAAATTTAACTATTAAAATTATTTGTGGAATATTATCAAAGGGTTTTCTTGGAAAAATAAATTTTTAAAATATATAGCTCTGCAAAAATACTGCAAATGAAAAAATTTTAATGTTATTTATAGATAATGATTAATATATACATCATATATTAAAGGAAAGGGTTTTAATTTTTATGTTGTACTTTGATTTTTATTTGCCATTTTCTAACAAAAGTAAATACAAAAGGATATATTTTTTAAAGGTTCTTTAGGTTCTTAACAGTAAGGTTTCGTATTGATTTTATTTAGATTTTGTCTACATAAATATTAATATTCATTTATTCATATTAACATTTTTCTTGCCACTGTAATATTTGCAATAAATATAGTACATATAATAATTCCAATCCAATTTAAATGCAGTATATTATTTCATGTCAGAAAATCATTAATATTGATCTCGTTTTGCTTGTGCGGAGCAGCAAGCTTAAGCTCTCACTTGTGACTTCTGGCCGACGCTGTGACCGCAGGCCGCGTGTTTGATGCTCACTCGTTGGTCAGCCAGCGCCAGCACCAAACAAGTCGAAATATTGTTAACAAGCCTGCAAAGAACAACATGACTCTTGGAGCGAAGTGTCGGCATAATCCATGGAGATTACCAGACGACCGAGCGACACGCAGCTGCGTTCGTAGCTCCACTGCAGCTTAATTAACGCAAGCGCATGCCAAAAATCCAAAACGACGGCCATGTGCAGCAGCAGCAGCAGCAGCAACAACAACAACTGTTGTTGCAACTGCAACTGTAGCGGCAGCACAACCCCGGACTGAGTGTTTCGACTTAATCAAGCGGTTCAGAGCCGCTCAAGTCGGTGTCATGTTGTTGGCAAATTAGTCAGACTGCCGTGGAAGTGGAAAAGGGAGTTGGGGCACACTTTTAACTCAAGCTATAATTAAAATTAAAGCAGTTACTAAGTTAAAGAGTCGCCTTTTGCTGCACCGTCAACTCCTCCTCGCAGTTTGTCAGGCGTCCGACTTGGTTGCACTCGAGAATTAATTTAAACGAGCTGAAAATCTTAAGAAATTATTATTACTGTGCATATAAATATAACTATTTGTATAAATATTAGTATGACATATATTTGTATGTTAAATAAATCGATTTAAAATCAAGAAATTAATGCCAAAAATAATGTAGTCTCCCACAAATATAAATTAAAAAAAACCACCATAAGAACAGCACACATTTCTTTATTTTTCTTTTATTCAACCAACATAAATTAAAATTTGTAGAACCATATTTTGTATAATATTATTTATTTATTCAAGTGATGTTAAAAGATATCCAAGAAGTGCATATTCAATATGAAATAAAATGGCAATTTTATAATTCTTTGAATAAATATTTTCAGGGGAAACTGAAAGCAATGAATAATAAACTTTTCCATTTAAAATCAAATAAAGTAAGCTATTAATTTGCAATGGAAATATTAATACAAGAAATAAATTATTTTTTTAAAACAAAACTCGGTAAAAAGACTAGCAGAATATAATACATTTTTAGTTATATATTTATATATCATCATCCTTTTCCAAGAGTGTTCGTAGAGTACCAGGTTTTTATATCATATTCACTTGTTTTTTTCCTCCTGCCGCATGCAGCATGAGACCTTCTGCGGTTAATGCAATCGCCGTGTATCCCGGGGCCACGCAATGGTGTCCTGTCCCCTTGATCCATCTCCAATGCTGCCCCGCAGCCTCCTTGCCACCATTGAATTGAATTCTGCAGTCCCAGTCCCAATCCCAATCCCAATCCCAATTCCAATCCCAATCAGGCCGTCGCGTACGACTTGTCATGTTAATTGCGCCTCCATGTACATACAAGTATATGTGCGAGTGTATTCGCGCGTGGCAGCCACCGCCTGTGTGTTTGTGTGTGTGTGTAAATTCCCATTATGCTCATGTTTGCTTAATATGTGGCACACAACTCCCACCGAGTTCCGCTCGATTCCCGTCTATAGCTGTGGCTATATAGCCATAGCAACCGGCGGCAGCACGCGACGCGTCAAGCCAATTAAAGCCGAATTATGGCAGCGCTTTTTTTAATCACATGCATCGCACTCAGCCTCTCGCCCGTTACTCAGTTCGCTACAGCTTGGCAATTCAATCACTCAGTCAGTCAGTCGCTCATTTACTCAATCAGCGGTTTCAATTTGCCGCTGAAGATTTATGGCCGTTGGAGAGCTCAAAGCGAAGCACTTGGAAAATTTGTTAATGCACGAAAAAGTAACCTAACTGAAATGTTTTATAAAGAAATATATATTTTAATGAGATATTTGGCTCAATTAAATTAAGGAAAATACAAATTATAAAAGTTCAACTCCGGTATAAGACAGATACAGATACAAAGCTGTCGTGATTGCTGCTCTTTGCCGGCGGCACGCGTTTAACAGGCCGAGATCAAAGCCAAAATGCCGACAAACTTCGAACCCGATTTGCGGTTGGTCTTTAACGAGATTTTTACTTGCCAAGCAGCGGCGGCGGCGGCAGCGGCTGTTGGCCATAAACGAGTATGCGACAAGTGGGAGTGGGCCCAAGACATAATTAGAAATAAAAAAAATTGCAAGCCAGGCCAACGACGAGGTTGTGGTTGCGCCTGCGACTGGGACTGGTGGGACTGTGGCGCCAAAGTTTAATTCACAACTCCGGACGGCGCGGGCACAAATCACTCAGCTGTCAAACGCTTGTTTTGATTAATTTGGTGTTAATAACGCAGACCGCACAAATCCTGTCCCGTTCGGCAATTAATGTGGCCTGGTCTTCTTGGCCGCCAAACTTGGTCATGGAGCGTGAAAAACGTTTTGCCTTGGAGCAGCAGCAGCAGCAGCAGCAGCTGAGGATGCACCAAAGACAACGACGACGGCAACTTGTGTTAATTGAAAGTTTTTGGCCAGGCCATATAAAGTGAGGAAGCCAAAAGTCTCTTTCGATTTCGATTTGGTTGTCTGCTGATAGCCGAAAATGTAACCAACTTGCCCAACCATAAATGGCAACACACGCGTCCGCCGGCAGATGGCTGGCAGGACGAGATGCCCAGAATCCACGATTTCGGGACAGTTTCGCTTTTGGCGCTTTCCATGTCTGTGTGCCACACATCATCAGGCCAAAAGTAAGAGGTGTTTAAAATGCTAATTTGGGCAATGCCAGCAACTGAATCACGTACAGTTGTCTCCATTTCTCACATGACTTAATGATGCTTGATTTTGGCCTGGCCAAAAGTTCAACTCGACTAGGTAAATGTTGAAAGAAAAAAAGAACACAAATTCAACTCGAAATGTAGGCCTGCAAAATATTTATAGGCCAAGCATTTAGTTTATAATTTGGTAAATAAAATGGCAAGTGTTTCGCTCTATTCTAGTTATCTTCTCAGCACTTTATACTTTCTTATTTTAATTCAACCTTTAGTTTTCCTTTCACTTACTTATCCATCTCTCCAGTAACAGCTTTCACTACCATCATTACTGAACTAAACGATCAAATTTAAACTGACCCACTGGCTTAGCCGTATGCAAATAATTTCGATTTGCTTTTCAGTCTTCCTGCCCGAGGCTGTCGGCCCATCAACGCGCTTGTTCAGCTGTCACCATATGCAGCTTCCTGGCCAGGACAGGCCAGCGC
This sequence comes from Drosophila parvula, assembly GCA_018904695.1. Classification (NCBI taxonomy): domain Eukaryota; kingdom Metazoa; phylum Arthropoda; class Insecta; order Diptera; family Drosophilidae; genus Drosophila; species Drosophila parvula. Next base: position 17,496 of record JAEIIG010004663.1, read on the forward strand.
TACTGACGCCGCCCGCCCCCCGGGGCTGAATCGAAATTTGCTATGCCAAAATGTCAAAATGTCAATTCCAAAACGTTTAGTAAAAAAAAAATATAGAAAAAAGAAGTGAGTAAGGAGGCAAACGCAACGGCGCTGCCAAATGTTGGCTAAATAAACTTTTTATCTATTGAATGGCCGGACAGTTCGGCAGTTGGTCCAAGAGGCAAGATACACAGGGCAAAAAAAAAAGGAAACCAAAATATTTGGTAAGCTTAAAAAGAAATGATTATTTTAAGTTCAGATTTAGAAAGTTTACTAAGCGTGTTTTATGCATTTTATAGGACTAAAGGAGGCCATATAGAAATATTTATAAAATAGTCTTAGATTCATTTTATAAATTTTATAATTCTGTATAGTTACATTTTGTAAATACTTTTATTTTGAAAATGTATTAAGAAATAAAGAAATATTTTAAATTTATTTTCAGGAAACAATTCTTTGTTAATTCTTTGTCTTAATTCAATTAAAGTTAATTTTTTAAATATTTTTGTTCACAAAATTAATTATTCTTCAGATTTTGCCCTCATGAAAAATTGTGTCACAATCAATATTGCTTTGTTTTACATCTTGGCAGTTTCTATTAAATTAAATTTATTTTATGTTAATATACCTACAACATACCTACAAAAATTATATTGTACACCATTTTCTCTCCGTGTAGTGGCAGGCGTGTCGCTGGCAGTCGCTCAAGAGTTGGTCAGGTGTAGGCTCGTTTGTCTGTCACTCGTTACATTTGCTTACCTTTCCTTTATGCAAATGCGGGTGAATTTTTGTTGTTTTTTTTAACTTCGCGGTGTGTTGCATAAACGCTAAAGTTTACTTACTTTTTTTTTTTTTGATTAAAAAGTCTTATTTCCTTGGGTTCTGCTGTCAATGCCCCACAAGATGCCGCCCCGCCAACTTGTGTCGTCTGCTTGACAATCGTACGACATTTCTGACAAATGCTGCCGACACAAAACTCTTTTTTTTTATTTCTTTGGCTGACGGACAGGCTCTCCAGACATGCATAGGCAAGGCACGTTGACAGTTCGGAAAATAAATATATATATATATATATATACAAAAGACAAAACTTGGTAAAAAGTAAATCTTTTTGTTGCAAATTTTATGCAATTTTTCTGGCGGCCTTGTCTGCGTGTGTGTGCGCGCGGTAGTCGAAAGAAACAAAAATAAATTATACACCCAAGCTATTTCGACAAATTCAATGAGAAAAAATCTGCAATTTAAATAATCTTAACTGGCATTTATTTTGAAATGTAGCCTATACAGAAAACCATCTTGGACAGCTGTTGCATCAGTGAATTGGCCTCTTGGATAACAAATAAAAAACAGCAGATTTGGGCGTGGTCAGGCACTAAGCTTAGTAAGTCTTAGTAAATTGATGTAGTTTATTTTATATTTTTAAGGAACAGTAATGAATGATTTTCTGGAAAAAAAAATCATTAAGTGTACTAAGCTTTGTTGTTCAAAAAAATCACTCACTAAGTATTAAGAACAAAATAAATAACTGATGAAGTTAAAATTGTTGGAAAATGCAATAAAAAATAACCCATTACCATTGCTTTCATAAAAGAAAAGTTTATTTCAATTAAATCCAAATAACTTTGTTTTTTCAGTCCACACATATTGAATTTATATTTTTATTAAATTCATTTAATCAATTTCAATAGAAATGCCTGTAATTTGAACTTTCAGAGTAATAATATTTAAAATGGAAAAGTTTATATTTTACACAGCGAACTATGCAATAAAACTCGAATAACCTCCGGCAAATTTATGAAAATAATCAAAATTAAAACATAAATAATATACGAGGCAACACACGTACGCAGAAAGACACACATACCTACATATAAACACGCATACATATACACGGAAAGCAAATGAATTCAATTTCGAATGAAAAATGGCGGCAATGATGAAGATGGCGACGGCGACGGCATCGCAAGTGCGTGCCTGCGTGATTGGTGGGTGGGGAAAATAAAAAGGAAAGCAAAGAAAATGAGTTTGGGAGAGTGGGGAGAGAGGTGGAGAGGTTGGTGGGAAGTAAGGCCGACCGGTGGGAGGAAGGAAAAAAACTTTATTAACATTTTTCGCATGCTGCACGTGCAGGCAGCATTTGTGGCGGGCAACGTTGCGTATTTCGCGCTCTTTAATGAAGTTTCATAAATTGTAAAAATCGAACGTTAATCAAATAAGGAGCGTGTACAAAAGGTGGCGCCTTAAATGGCCAACAGACTGCAGATGCGGCCAAAAGAATCTGTCAATAAATCAATTAGTGTAATATAAATCAAACAGCAAACGACGAACGGAAAAAGACCAAAAACCAATGCGACCAGCACAACGATCCCGCTGGAGGGCGATGCGGTGATGTTCCTATCTACTGTAAAACGATAGTTTGTGGTCTTAATTAATTGCAACAAATTTATGGTTGACACAGAAATAGAAAATATTGTATTAATAGTGGCCCAGAGCCACAATTAGCCAAATGACAAAGCCAACACGATGCCTCGGCTCATAACTCATGACGTTTTGTGGTCGTTGGCCGTCGCTGTGGTTTTTCAATTGTGAGTTGTTAGCTTCAATTACCCCTACCGCAGCCCCTCGCTCCCGTTTTGATGGAAACAATATAGATGTATATATATATATGTGTGTGCTTCCTTGGCAACTTCCGGCTGTGGCATGGCATTTAGAAGGCGTTGCAGAGGGCGTGGGCGAAAAGCCCAGGAAATGAGCCGTAGCCGAAATGAAAATGTCTAAGAAAGAAATACCTCTACCGTTTCCTATAATTACACAAAGCAACACAGACAGGAACTTGGGTATTCTTTTGAGAAATGTATTTAATTTAATGCTAAAGATAAGTATTTGTAATAAATTTGTTTAGCTTGCTAAAGGATACAGCATTTAAAAACAGAAATAAAGCAGTATGCAGTATATATATAAAATAAATTAAATATCCTTCAATATATATAGTAAATAATATCCCTATTAAAGGAATATTTTCGGTAACCTGCAACCTGTTCTCCGGTGTACCCTTTGCCCGTGAGTTTGACTCCTTTTCAAATTGTTTTCGAGACTCCAGCCGGGGCCGGGTATCCAGGGCAAACAAAAGCTTCTGGTCCGTGGCAAACAATTTTGACATTTGACTAATGCAGGGCATTAGTTCTGCCAAAAATTTCTTAATTTAGCGTTAACGCTGCTCCGCTCCGAGCATAGCCCGCAAAGGTAGAGAGCGAGCTGCCTGAGACCTGCATGCCAAAATTTATTTTGGCCACAAACCCCGTGCTCCAAAGTTTTCCTCAAGCTATTTTATCTGCTCAAAATTTGTCACAGCAAATAAAAAGTTTTGCTTTTTCGCCTTGGCGCCCGTTCACTTGGTTATTTTTTTTTTTATGTTTTTTGCAAACCCACGTCGTATTTGTTTTTTTAATCCGCCAACCAAGAAATAAAGATAAAAACTTAAGCTAAAATAAGTTTTTATAAAAGTGTGCAAAGAAAAAGGGGAAAGAGTGAAAGAAAGGCTAACAAAAAAATGTACCCAGAGAGATGAAGAAATTTGAAGTGCAGCAAACTGCAGCAATAATAAAATAACAGAAAAGCAATTAAGAACCAGCTGCTGGTGATTTGCCGGATTAGGGTCCAACTTGGCCAAGGCCAGAGGCGACGGCGACATTGTCCCTCGGAATGTCGCGATAACCTCGATAAGGGGTTGGCGCTGCCAAATGGCCCAGCTCAACGTCGGAAAATTGCAGTATTATGTAATTGTCCGGACAATGTCTGGCTGCCGCTTTTGTGGATATATATCAGGTGATAAAAATATTGGCTTAATGTTAAGTCGGATAATAACTAGTAAAGGAGTGTGGCTTCATGAAGAGTGAATGCATCTGGATTGCCACTTTCAGATTAAGTTATCAAATTTGTGTTTTCCTGATTAGTTTCTCTATTAGGGGATTAATTGTTAGAAATTGTATTCATCTCAAAAATAGAACTTCATATATTTTTCCAAATAAGAAGTTATAAAGTCCGCTCTATGGATGGCAAATATAATCGATATTTTGGTACTGTATCGATATATCGAAAGTCATCAGGTAAACGTTGTGATATATGTGCGTTAGATCGATATTTTGGTTAATTAATCGGATCTATATAATACGAAAAGGAAACTTATACATTAAATAATACTTTTATGATATGTTTCGATAACGTAGATATTTTAGTGTGATATTTTTCTATATTTAAAAGTTCGGTGAATAATAAATTACGATATTTTTGAAAGATATTGAGATATATTCTCGATACACGAGTATTCTATCGGACTTTTCCTCTAGATACACATACCTAGCTTAAAAATACTACAGACTCTGAACTAACTTTCTTCACTGGTTGTTTTTATAAATTAACCGCTTAGATTTTTATCTCTGCCCATATTATAGTAGAAACATTTCTGTCGGACGATTAAGCCGACATTGGACAAAAGTTTCGCTGACAGCCATCTCGATATTTTCCGCCAACTCCTTTCAGGTGCGGGAAAGTGCAACGTTTCAATATTCATCAGACAAACATTTCCGTCGCATAGTTGGCAGAATTTTGCCGCCTCGTTTATAATTCGTGTTGTTCTTGTTGGCTAACAAAACTTTCCCCCAGAAAGCTACACACTCACACGAACGCATAAATATATATGCATATGTATTAGTATTAGCGCCCACATAGCCATAGACATCGTTTTTGCATTCATGGAGCATATGTTTCAACTCCCCGATTTAGTTTTCGTTTTACGGTTTGAAGTTTCACATTAAAAGCATTTCAGACAGCTAAATAGAGCATGAGCGAGTGGGACAACTAGAGCACAGAAAGAGAGAGAGAGAGACGGCTAGATGTAGCGGATATGGCGACTGCATACGGAAACACAGGAACCGCCAAAAGTCCTTGTCCACCCCCTCACCCTTTTATCACTGATAAAGTTTTTGTTTTTGCCCTGCTGGTGAAATTATATTATAATTTCAACTGTGAGTACTACTCATGCAAATAACTCAAATTAAAGTTTTTATGCCTATGGGGTGCACACACACACACACATACACACACAGGGGACCGCCATCTTGTTTTTAGTTTTTGGATAAAAGTTGCAAGCACGCACAAGACGGAGCAGACAAACATGGCCGAAAGGCATTGGTAGACAGACTTGCTTAAAACTGAGTGCAGGCAGGGAAAGAGGACCGTGCACTTTGTTACTAAGTGTTGGTTATTGCAATTGTACAAAATCTAAACCGATTATAAGGTAATACTTTAATTTGGAGTAATAAGTTAATATTAACAAAAATATTAAGAGCAGCTCTATTTATAATTAAAAGTTTGTGCTCACCTTTGAAATATTTAAGAAGTTTTTGGTATTTTTTTTGTTTTTAAACTGTTTTGATTCATATTTATCTTCTATAAAAATTTATAATTATATAGTAATTCAAAGATTATATTAAACAGGCGTTGCATTTGCTTATAAACATTTTTAATTTGAGAAGGATTATGATTTGATTTACTTGTATTCATTTCCTTTCATTTACCTATACTTTCTCCTATGGCGCCACGTAACCCTAACAAGCACGTGCTTGTTGTCGCAAGGTCCACTTGAGTGTACTGACCGTGGTGCATCCAAGATATTGAAAACTATACTTGTAAGCTGGTTATAAAGCTCACTTTATGGATGGCAATTAATAAATTTGTTAAATATATGTAAAAGATAAAATATTTTTGTTTTATTTATTACTATTGTTATTACTTTTAGTTTTTATTTATTCAAATTAGCTCAAATTACCTAAAATGTCCAATAACTACTAAAGAGCTCCATGACTTTACAAACTAAATATAATTGCAGATATCAAAAATAAATAAGCCCCCAATACCCATATTAGTTTACACCAAAACTAATCCCTGTAATGTGCGTTTACCTAATAAGGCTGATGAACCAACAAATTTGATTACGTTATAAAACTAGTGCTAAACAAGCAAATTAATCGCAATTGATTGAATTTGCGCAGCGATTTAGCGAATTTAACAGACGATTAAATTTGATAAGTGGTCAGCTTTATGTTTTGTGATATATTTTGCATAGTGTAACCCGTAATTACAGAAATACTCGCCGCATCCATTATCACTTCAGGCCGTCATAAAAAAAAGGGTGTAAGTGTGCGTTTAAACTATTTTGAAAGTAGCCTTCGTTGCGGAGGCGCCTCCTCGGTGAGCCTCGTCAGCACTCTTTTTGGATAGCATCAATAACGGGGTAAACTTTTGGCCAACAGAGGAGGAACAAGGAGCAGCGACCACAACAGCAACACAACCGGCTGGCAGGACGAGCTCCAAAAATTATGGCCACACTTTCGTTTTTACCAATGGAAGGACGATGGGTGTGTAGGGTGGACAATGCCCCAGCGCGATAAGAAGAGTGCAAAAGGGCACTTGGAAAAAATACCCTATTAATTTATTAATACAAAATATTAATAAGAACTTTTTAATGGCAAAATATACCTTTTAATTATAGATATTTTTAATTCTTTTTTTGGTACAGAGGAAGTTTAAAAATCATGCAGATATTATAAATAATAATTTTCTTTCTGTGCCACTGATGGGACCGAGTTGCACAGCATTCTTGAAATGCAGCCAAGCCGCAACTATGTGGCCCCCATAAAGTTGAGCCGTCACCAGAGGAGAGTCCTTGCTTGGTTGCAAAAGTTTTTTAGGGCCAGCTTGTGTTTATAAGATGGCCAAGTAGGAGCGTTCGTTCGGCTATCAGTTGGCCAGAACTTTACTGCTTACGTTCATCATATTTACGCGTGGTTCTTCTGCGGAAGCAACTTTCTCGGCCAGATACCAGTTCCTATATATTATATATATATACATATACCACATAGCAGCGGGCGGCGGCGGCTACTGCGGCAAACTGCAGCGATTGCTGTCAGCTGCAAGGCTTCGGGCGGCAGGCACTTGAGACTCCTTTTGAAAATTGTCCAACAAGAAAGCCCATCCCCCCTCGTGCACCTCAAAACTAAGGGGCCATCGGCCCAAAGGACATTGCATTGCAACAACTGACTGATAAATGTCGCTGCTAAGGCAGCAAATACGACTGAAAACATTTCCTTATTTCCTGCCACTGTCCGGCTGTCCGACTTTTGCTACAGGAAACTTTTAGACCAAAAAAGGAAGCCCAGAGCAGCAGGAAGGCATTCTGGGGAGCGGCCCTTTTTTATGCAAGTCATTGAAATTTACAAGCCCCAGTGACAAGGACGTTTAGTTTATGGACGTAGCAGCGGCTGCAGTGTTGACGGTTTCATCCTTTTTTCTTCAATATCTAAAGAGCTTAAAAATAATATACGAATGATATTTAATAAAACCTAAGTCCCCATTAACAACCATTAACAAATATATTTGTTATACTCTTCTATATTTTTTGTATTCCTAATTAACGTCTTCCTTTTAATGTCTTAAAAATGTTTTCCTCCTAAAAGATATAACCCTTCCATTTTCCAAAAAGGACACCCTAATTCATAATTTCCTGTGGATTTTCCTTTGCCTAAAAAAGGATAAACCTTGGGGCTATATACCGAAGTGGCATCACTGGTTGGGCGTGGGACATTTTGCTGTTGAAAACTTTGTTACATTGGCATATGCAATTGGGTTTGCTGCACATCCTGTCGACAGCTTGGACTTGCCAAAGTTTTTGCCACTGTTAAATGTTTTCTACGTTTTTATGTCTTCGCCACCGTTTTTTATTTTTATTTTTTTTTTTTGGCATTTTCACAGGCAGAGTGTCGAGTCTGGGGCAAAGTTTTTAATGAATTTTATAGCAGGCGGCGGCGGCGGCGATTGTGAGACGATTCAATTTCAATCCGAAGGCGAAGCTTACGAAACTCGGTTGGGTTCGCTTCAACGATAAGCCAGTAAGGGGCCAAAGGTGCCTGGCCGGGCCAATCAAGCTAATCGCGGACAGGCGGCGTGTTAAATACACACACATATAGTACTATATACACC
>JAEIIG010004664.1:0-20201 GCA_018904695.1 Drosophila parvula
CTTATTTCTTTTACTCAACCTCTAAAATATTTAAAAATAGTTTTACTCTCAGGAAAATTAGTTATAAATATAAGAAATACTTGTACTTATTTTTTTTATTCAACTTCTAAAATATGTCTTTAAAACATGATAACTTCTCTTAGTTTGCCTTATTTTATTATCTTATTTAGCCAACTTACTTTAAGCCCAGTTAATTGACAAAGAAATAATTGTTTGCTCTTTGCTGAGTTTAAAGAAAGTTTGCCTTTAAGCGAAACCACTTGCTGGGACTTAAGTGGCGAACAAAGGGCTGGCAAAAAAACTTAAAAAATAATATTTATACCAACTTTTGGCCGGGGCTAAAAAGTTGAATATTTTCCAGGTAGCCTATAGTTCGATTTAGTGTGTGTGTGTGTGTGTGTACAACCCATCGGGGAGTCCCCCATGTCAGCACACGTACACGCACACAAATTAATTTCCAGGCAGCACATTTTTGATGGCCCTTTTTTCCTCCAGAAATGGAAATGGAAATGGCTCTGGCTTGGGTGTGTGTGCGGGGGGCGGGGGACTGTTAATAAGTTGCAGCGATTTGTTGCCTGTCTGTCTGTCTGCCCCGCTCCCGCCCCTCCTCATTCTCCTCCGCCTCCTGCCACAGGCGGCAAGTGTTAATTACTTCCAATTCGAATTTGTTTTTGGTTTAGTTTATAATTTCTCCCTCATGTTTGTTTTGGGTTTGGGGGGCCCCCAGTATTAATGTGGACTTTTAGCGCAAAACACTTAAGGGGGGGCGTACCCCAAGGGGGGTGGTGTGGGCCTATGCCATGGCACAGGCGCCGTTTTATGGCAACTTCTCTGTTTCGAATACCATTTGTGTTTCTGTATCTGTATCTGTATCTCTATCTCCATCTGCATCTGTATCTTTCTTTGCTGCAATTTGAGGCCGATTTTTGTTGTATCTTTCTGTTCTGTTGAATTGCCCGTGGACCGCATGCGGGTCACTCGAGGGCAGGGACGTGCGGAGTGCTGCCAGGGGGCTGCTGAAAGCCCAAAGGGGTGGCCGGGGCGAGGGGGGCTAGGTAAAAGGCAGTTAAAACTGCGGCACGTAGTCGTTAACGTTGAAAAGCGCGAAAGCGTAGCGTTGACTGCCAAATGAAAAGCCAGGCAAATAAAAGGCAGCCCAGAGTGTGCCCTGAGGGGGATAGGGGGGCCCCTGCAATGGAAGCAGAGATTCGATTACACTGACCATGGGTGGTGGCCGTAAGAGGGGGGGCTTTGGGGGGCCTCGGGGGCTTTTGCGGGGTGCAGAATCCGAGAGTGGGGCAACCGCAGAATCATGCGGCCTTCGGTTGGTTTGAATTGCTTGCTCGCTTCTGCAAAAGCAAAAGCATTTCAGATTCCATTTCTTCTAGCCCCCCTTCGTTACCATTCCCTTTGAGTCTCCCCCTCTGTCCTTATCTCACTCTCTCCCCCTCTCCTTCTCTCCCCCCTATTTATCTTTCACTCGTTTTTTCAGTTCTTTGGGGCCTTTGGCTTGGAGTTGCAGGGACGGCGGCTTCGGTGGGGCCGCTGGTTAGTTGAGTGCGTCTCGTTGCACTTCATTGAGCCGTGCAAGTGTTAAAAGTGTAGCAAATTGCGTGGTTTTTATGTGAGCGAACGGGACAGGACGAGATGTGAGCAAAAGAGATGGCTAGCAGCCATGCATGAGCATCTGATTGAGAGGACTGACTCCCCCGAATAATGTGGAGAGAGTTCCATCGGAATTACATTGCGGTCTGTGGCAACATTCCGATTTTATCGGGTTCCCGAGAATCACAAGAGTACCTGGAAAAGCTCTTAAAAAATATATTCCAAATATTTCCCTGGTTTCCTAGAAACAGAATTGTATTTTTTGGGTGAGTGGAAAATAGAACAATTTGACTAAATATGAAAAAGAAAATAGTAAAAATTTGGGTTAATACTTAATAACAAATAGGTATGCCTTAAATATAGATAGGTTTCTCTGAAAGTTATAAAAAGAATTACAATTTCCTTGCCCTAGTTCGTTGCTTAGATACTGTACGTGTGCGGGCAGAGGCCGGACAGAGAAATATGCCAACTTGCGAGTCTGGACTTTCAGCAGCACTTCCCGAAGTGTAAGCTATGAAATTACATTTAAGAATTTGAGTGTGCTGGCAGAGGCAGGGCAGAGAATTTGGCTGTAATGTAAGCTAAGAGATTATACTTATGAATTTGAGTGTGCTGGCAGAGGCAAGGCAGAGAAACTTGCTGAAATCTAAGCCACGAAGTTACCTTTTAGAATTCGGCTTGTAGTTAGTCGTTACTTTTATTTAATATTTTTGTTTAACCCACAACTGCTCAATCCTCTACTTATACCTCTTAAACTTGAATAAAACTTAAACTTAGTGTCTTTCCATTATATTTAATATTTACATTGTCCAGCGTGTTTATCTTTCGCTTGTAAGGGCCACGCATCTTTGATGACGATTATAAATCATAATTAAATGCAGTCTTAAGGAAATAAAGCTTGGCTTTAAGTTTCTTTGGCCGTGAGTGATTTAAACTCTGCCCTCTGCCCCATCGATTCCCCCCGAAACGGTGGCCGATGGGATATTAATTTTGAATTATTTGTCATTGCCCAGCGGCTGCTCGAACAATGGAAAATTAATTGACGAGTTCATTAACTTTCAAATGAATATGCTAACAAGCGAAACAACAACAGCGATGGCTGCGATGGGAAATAAATAAAAAAAAAAAGAAAAACATCCATCGATAAAATAAAACTCCGGGCCAATTTAATTTTAAACTGTCGCTAATAACTTTCAGCCCAACAGTTGCCGTTGCCCGTTAAACTAATGAAGGCTTAAATGATGTATTGTTGTGGCAGAGCAGCACACCGCCCCCCATGTCGGCTAATGAGGTGGAAAAAGTAGTGGCTGGAAAGGGTAGAGGTATTGCAATAAAATGCAGGCTAATTAAAAAAAAAAGAAACAACAACAACAACCTCATATGCACGCAAAAGTGCTTAACATTTTACATAAAATGTGTAAAATTTCAGTCAAGCAACTGATGGCACCAAGACTACCCTGTAGGGAGTACAGCAAGTTACAGGCTACTCTCTGTAGCCTGGTCTGACTATGAATATATAATATATACCCCGTCAAAAAACACCTGCAGTCTAGGGTACTTTGAAAAATTCGCAAAAACACTTTGAAAAAGCTTAACAAAGTGATTTACTCTCCGCTGCCAGTTCCTGTTCCCCCCCGGGTTCATTACGCATTATTTATGGCCGCAAAAGGCAGCCGAACAAAAGGAAAACTAAGCCACCCACATGCCGAGTATGTATAAACAATAAAATGCACTAATAAAATCTCACATATTTTTGACTTCATTAAAATGTTGCATGGCTCATTTGTTGTTGTTTCCACTCACATAAAGTTATTATTAGCCCCATCGAGCTAGGTAGGGTAGGGGGTGAGGGGAGTAGAAAGAGGAGAAAGGCATTTCATTAAAATGAAAACTTTTAAAATGCTTTTTACTTTGCATGCGGCTGATGCGGCGTATACGCAATTTAAATCGTTAATTGTCAACATTTTCCAAACATAAAACACAGACAGAAAACCAGAGAGAGAGACAGGGACGGGGAGTGGACTGGAAAATCGAAAAGCCACAATGCTAAAAACGTGACTAGGCATAAATTTCAGTAATTAAATTTTCGGTAAATACATTTGAATAGAGAGAGAGAGAGAAAACAAAACAGCAGTGTGGATTTGGTGAGGTATTTATGATCTGAGACCTATTAAGGCCCAAAGACAATACCCGGAAAATTGGTACACTTTTGCCGGAAGTCCATTAAAGTCACAGATACTTGTACTTGCACTCAGATACTATCCCCGCTCATTGCCCCTGCAATTCTCCGATTCATTCCCGATTTCGATGCCAAAAAAGCCGCACAATTAACTGCAGCAACAACATCGACGGCTGCTGCTGATTGGATTGGTTTTTTTTTTTTTTGGATTCCGCGAGGGTGCGCGGGAATCCGGATCCGGATTGGGAATTGCTATTGGGAAAGCGGTGGGTCTGGGGGGGCCTGAAATTTATACGCGATAATTAAATCGAATGCATTTTTAAGCTGAGCACAAATGAGTGCAATCAATTTTGGTTGATTTCGCTGCAGTTAAGTGTGTGTGCGTTTTTTTTTTTCTCAAAATGACGTTGCTTCGGCCGTCACACATGGCGTATGAGTGATTTTTACGGTTTAACCCATTAAGCGAGCGACACACACATTCTAACGTAAAGATTCGCCTAACTCTCTCGGTTAATATGTTCTCATTAATCACCAGCATGAGTCCTGATATCCAGTTGAGTTTTCCCCTGGCCATGGCAGAGCGGCGGAAAAGCGGAAAAGCGGAAAAGCCTGTTTTTAATCGTGTGATGTTTGTGTGTTGTAATTTAAATACCTGCATTGGGCGGGAAAAAAGCGATATCGCTTCAAGGTGCCTAGTTGTTAACACGCCGATTTAATGTCGTTGTGGTTATGTTATCGGTATTGATATTGTTATTGAGATTATGTTGATTTAACAAATATATGTGTAACAAGTAGGAAAGCTTTAGATAAGTGTGCTCAACTATGAGATACCATAGCATTAGGGATGATATTAGAGCTTAACTAGAGTTTGTCTAATTTATGGAAAAGACTTCAATTAAACAGGGCAGCATGTTAATAAAGGAAAACCACGTGTGTCTAGAAACATGTTGAGCAACATCCATTGGTGCTGCGAACTTAAATGTAGATGTTGCAGAAGTTCTATATATACAGAAAGTTAAGTGTTTAATAACTCCAAGCTCCCAAAGAAATGTTCACAGCATGCCCGCACAAATTTATTTATTTTAAATATATTTTTAAAGCAAGTCCCGACTAAAGCTTAGTTATTTTATTATTATTATTTATTATTAATACGTATGAAGTCACCAAATAGTCTCTCACACTATAGTAACCTTTGTGCCCACGCCGACTCTATAAATATGTTAAAAGAAGTAATAGTTATCTACATAAATCGTTATATTTCAAACAATTGTTTGATAGAGCTCCTTGGCAGCTTATTGAGTCGTGTCAGCCAATATTTTGCCTTATTTAAATTCATATTGGCCAGGCTCACTTACATTTCCATCCATCCAGACTGACGATGGTGATTCCCCTGCCAGTCTGCCAGGATGCAGAAGGAGATGGATGAGAAGGAGGAGGACATCAATAGCCGCGCTTTGATTACAGCTCGCTTTCGCTTTCGGTTTCGGTTTCGGTTTTGGTTTCCATTTCCCATCACCCAGAGAACACCTCGCGATTCCGGCGATTCCGGGGAAACAAAGCAAATGGAATTGCGGTCGCCGAGCCAAGGAAAGTCATCAACAGGAAGGGCCTCCCGCTTGGCCGGAAATGAATAAATTATTTTTTCAAAATTAAATATTTGAAATGGCGAAGTTAACATAAAAAAAGAGCGAATTATGCGAGCGGACAAACCGAAAAAAAAAAAATAATAATACAAATAAAAGTTGAAGGAAAAGCTGGCCAGCGGCGGATGTGGCGGCCGTTAAAACACTCGCAATGAACTGTCGGAAGCATCCCAGCATCCCCGAGGAGGAGAAGGAGGTGGAGGAGGAGGAGGAGATGGAGCCGGACCGATATTAATTTTATGCAAAGTGCGGCGGGGCACTCAAGTGATTGTCCCCTTCGCGGACTCTGGCCCGGCTCAGCCGACTGGACATAATGCGAGTCGCAGCTACCCGCCGCAGGTCAAGCAGAAGTCTTGCTCCGTGATGGGGGATGGAAAACCGTTCAACGACGAGCTGCTGACAAGCTGTCTAGGCCTGGTTGGTAGCGAGACAAGCAGCCCAAAGGGCAATCGTGGCCGAAACAGCAGCTGGCGAAGAGTTTGGAAGCGAAGGCAGATCTCCGGCTCGAGTCGAGTTGAGTGACAAGTACGTGCAAGTGATACTAGAGCGTACGATGTACTTGACTTTGCCTCCGCATGTTGCAGTTGCAACTGCGCCTGCCTGTGTGCCTGCCTTGTGGTGCCTCATATTTATTACACTTTTAATGACAGCAACAACGGCTGAGCCAACTCCAGGGGCGCTGCTGCTGCCGGCTGCCACTAATCTGTGACATCTATTACTCCAATCCGCTCCTGGCGGCACAAGCACAGAGTGCACCGCAATAATGCATCTACTAGGTTTTATATTATGTTTTGAAGTTTATATTACAGTTAAATTTATGGGGAAATTTAAGATTTATTAAGAGTTCTTTTGGCTACTGATGAAACCCTTGAAAAATCCGATTAATTTGGTATGAAAATTACGTTTTTTTTCCTGAAGTGCAGACATTGAAGTTGTGTTTACCTTTGGCTGCGTTTTTGGGACAAACATCTCACTGACTAAGGGGCGCTGGCAAGAAGGGGGGGAGGAGGGGCAAAGGCCAAGGCAGCGCCTGATGTCAGGGCACGCGCGTTATACCCCCCCTCCCCCTCCCCCCACTACCCTGCTGCCCCACCTTAGGTTGTTTCTGCGCATTTCCGGCTGACTGTGAAACGTGAAGCTGCGACTGAAGTCGAAAGTCGCGTCGAGTGCCGTGCCTCCTCCTCGCATACATATATAGATTTTTTCCCTTCTTTTGGGGGGGGGGCCCCTCCCCTTTTCTCTGTCTCTCCGTCTCTCCGTCTCTCGGTTTCCCCTGTCTCCCTGTCTCTGTGTGTATCGGCATGCGGAGATACCCACAATCGGAGAATAAGAAGAATGGCAACTGCCACAGGAAGGGGGCGCATTTTTATGCGCTTTAATGAAAATCCTCTTATGCTCGTTGCCCGCTGACTGCAAAAGCAAAAGCAGAAAAGCAGAAAGCGAATAGAGATGCTTGACTTTCGTGGTATATTCGGTCGGACAGAGAACACTGCGATTGTTATTGTAACGTGATTGTGAAAGCAAATCGGCTTAACCTAGGTAAGAACGGGCGGAAGTGAGTGGGCAGTGTCCGGGAACTGTGATTTTCCCCCCAAACGAAGAAGGTCAGAAGGGGTCTCCCTCATAAGAAGCAAGGATTTGGTGTCTTAAACATGTTAATTGGATGAAGAAAAAGCTACAGATTTGGGGCAGAGTTGTATCTCTTAGTTAATGTTACCTATTTTTGCTCAATTGAACTCCTTTCACTGTTGCCTGTCACTGTTGCAAGCTTAACAAAGTCACGGCTTCCCTGCTGCATGGCATCTCTGGCTAACAAATAGCCTGCAACGACAGGCTGCTTTGTGCCAAGTTTTGTTTAAAGTTTACTTTGGGTTTTTTGCCTGGGCCTGGGCCTGGGCAACGACAACGGTGGCAACGTCAAGCGTCAAGGCAGCCTCAGTGTCAGTCTACCGTCACCCCCTTCCCCCAATTTGCATCCACAACCGCATCCGAGGGGCAGCAGCAGCAGCAGCAGCGGCAACAAACAAACTGAAGAGTTGTCGACGCTTGACGATGTCGTTGTTGTTGCCACTGCCACAGCCACTGCCACTGCTGATGCTGATGCTGATGCTGATGCTGCAACGTCGCGACGGTGACGTTGTCTATTTACCTTTGAGTTGGTTAAACCCGATGCCGGTCCAAAACGTGGCTGCCTCCGCGTGTATATTTTACTAATTTAGATTAACCTGCAGCAACACGGCAACGGCAACAACGGGCGGCGACGGGAAATTCTATCGCATTGCACACATGAGCACGTACATGGCTGGGCTCCAGCCAAGCCAAGCCAAGCCGAACCTGAACTTGGCCCCGTCCTGGCAATTTAAGATTATGAACCACACGCAGACAGCGGCGGCTGGAGAAAGAAGCGCAAGAGCTGCGACGGCCTAGAGGCAGGGTCTAGGCCTTGGCATATGCTCCATTCTGGCGCATGGCCAAGCCCTCCTCCATAGATGTTGCAGGTGCAACTTCATTTCAATACCCTGCCTAATCGAGGTAGTTTAGCTGGGTATTTCAAATAAAATAAGAGAATATAATATTCAACTAGTAAGGGTATCCCAAAGTGCGGCACAGCATTTACTTGTAGCTTACATTTTTCCCTCCATTTTTCGCTACGGTCTGGGAGGTCTCTGGCTGGCTTGCTCCCGATTGCCTTGCCAGCAAATTGTAATTGTGGGAATTAGCAGTCCGAGCCAGTCCCGTCCCGTACCGTCTCCTTTGCGGCACACACACACACACACACATACAGCCGATCCCCGTACCGGCCACGCCTCCTTTGGCGTCACGCCCTCGTACCTGCGAGTGAGCAACTTCATTGCATATTGTAATTGAAAAGTTTAATCAAATTATAAGCTAACATTTCCCGTAATTGCAATTGAGTTGAGCATTTTGCCGCAGCAACTCCCACCGCTACGTGCCTGGCCCCTAGCTCCGCTATATCCCCATATATATATATATAGAGGTATATATATATATATATATATATCTCTGGACATCTGCGGAACGTGCCAAGTGCGGGTGGTCAATGAATATGCATGGAATCGCCTCCGTCTCCATCTCCGCCTCCGTCTCCATTGCTGTTGCAGATTGATGGGGCTGGGCCGGTTTCCCCATTGGCATCACGTCCTCGGAATCTTTGATAAACTATACAAAAAAAAACTACATTAACTACATTATTTGTTAAGTATTTTCTCACATTGTCTTCTTATTAGGTAATTCTTAAA
Source organism: Drosophila parvula (assembly GCA_018904695.1). Lineage (NCBI taxonomy): Eukaryota > Metazoa > Arthropoda > Insecta > Diptera > Drosophilidae > Drosophila > Drosophila parvula. The sequence goes on from JAEIIG010004664.1 coordinate 8,688, forward strand.
TCAAGATATTTATTTAGGAAGAATTATAAGTAAATACGTATTATTTTGGAAAGTCTCTGAAATATACCAAAAAAATTGGAAATAACTTGAAGTTGCGCACTAATATTTTTATTATTAATATTAAATTAATAATTGTTTAAGAAATATGTAAAAATAGGAATTCCTGTTATTTATGAATTATTTTGAATTTTCTCTGCTATTAAGTTCACCAAAATCGTTGCTGAAATATGATATTTAGGTTCTTAAGGTATTTTATAATATAATTGCCTTGCAATTTATGATATTCGCAGGTTAAGACCTTTCTTGTTTCCTATAATAAGAAAAAATTCTATATTGCTGGCTTAACCAAGACTAGAAACCATAGTTTAGTAGCGATTTCAAGGCTTAAATAATAATAGATAGATATCGATCTATGCTTTTTGAAATTAGTGAATAATTATTTATAAATTTTGAAGACCGAAAGGTTATCCATTCAGCGGAAGCCCTGAGAGTTATATATTTATTTCCAAAATTCAAAAACATTGCAAGTGAGCCTTGCAATGTCGTTTGATCTGTGCTTCAGTTCCTTCCTTGTTGCATTTCCCACCAAACCCCCCCAGAGTCCTGGCTGACTCCACTTGACTTGGTCCTGCCGTCGTCCTCCTTGTTCCTCAGTTCCTCAGTTCGTCAGTTTGTTAGTTCGTCAGTTGTGTTATGAAACATTAAGCACTTTGCATGCTGTAGCTAAAGTTTTGGTTGCTTGCTTCGGTTGCTTTGCGGAGAGGGGTAGGTAGGTGGGCTAAGGGGTAAGGGGTAAGGCTAAGAGTCGGAGGATGGTTACAAAACATTAACAGACATTAATTTTGCTTTGCATGTGTCGGTAGCTGTCTCGCTTATGGAGGAATGGCACTGACAGCTATCGCTGGCACACATCAGATCAGACCACAGACAGGGCACACTGCCCGAAAAAAGAGGGTTCGAGAATAAAGAATATTTATAATAAATAATGTAGAAATAAATAAAAATATTTTAAAGGGTTTCTGGCAGCCTTAGGAGACTTTAGCTGGGAATTCTCTTCATTATTTCTCTCTATGCCAACAGATCTACCTTCTAGCCCTTTCTGGCATGTATTTCTTGCAGTGTTCGAGGGCCTGCTGGCCGAGAGTAGCAACACGCATACAAAATGTTTGCCGACATCTAAGATTGCCAAAACGTAGCCGCCGGGTTACACAGCAGCAGCCGCTTTTGCACCCAGAGGTGGCAAGGGGGTCAGGGGTTACGCAACTCTGCCTACTGGCAAACCCTGTTAATTGTTATCTATGTGGCCGCCTGTGTGTTGTCCTTCGATTTTGTACCGACGCCCCCACAACGGCAACAACGGCTCCCCACGGCCACGTGGAGTTAGTCAGCGGTCCATAAACAAGGTTGATGCCTGGCTGGGCCGGCGGAGTGGGTTAAGGTGGCGGCACAGTGGGTGTCATACTTGTGGCATAATGCTGGAACAGGTGATGGTATCGGGGTGCCTTAAATGCCTCCTGGCGTTAGGTTTATTTCTCAGCTATGAGAGTTTTGGCACATTTCTACATTTAAATTAATTAAAATAATTAATTAATTCAAATTCATTTAATAGTTTCATTTGTTGGGTTCCTTATCGATCCCTGTGGATCGGATTGATAAAAAGTTTGTGCCAATTGTCGCCATTGCGGCTCGTCGTCACTCAGGTTGTGCCTTCCTTTTTTTTTGTTAACTTTGCCTCTATCTATATTTCCTCTTTACTTCTCATTTTCACCGCTCCTTGCCGCGTTCCCCTGTCTCCCGCTTCCCTTTTCTCTTTACCCTTGCCTCTTTCTCCTTTTCTCTTTACCCTTGCCCCTACACCACTCTCTTTTCGCTGTATCTGTGCGGCAAATCACAGTCTGTGCGGCCAACGCTGCGTATACGTTATGCTTACGCTTAGGGAACAGCTATGTCCACACTAATAGCACTAGAATTTCCGGGAAAAATGTAATCCAAGATTATTTAAAAAATATAGAATTTGCGTAGAAATTAAAATAAAAAAAATGTGTGAATAAATAAAGCGACAAAAGAAGAGAATAACTTTTCGTATTTTAAAGTCAAAAAAGAACCTCTTAAGATTTTAAATATTTATTTAATAGCTAATATTTCTCTTAGTAGTGTTGTCATTATTTTTAAAAGAAAATAACTAAAACTCGACTATTTGTTAGATTAAAAACATATCCTTTATCCCAGAAGACAAGGGCAACAGGTGGTTCCACCGTCTTACAGAACTGGTACTTGGGAATTTCTAGAACTCTTCTTACTGATATATTTTATTGACCGCCGCTGTGTGTCTGCGCTAAAATGGTGATGGGGGAAGCGACTGAGTCTGAGACTGAGACTAAAGACTGGAAAAGGGAACGAGAACGGGAGTAGTGATGGCTATAAAGATGGGGATGCCCTGGCCTATGAACCTGGCTCGCTGCCAGTTGTGGCCATCGTCATGCTGCCGTCTGCTCGGTGTGCGCCTCTTTTGAGTTAATTGCGTTTTGCTCAATTTAATATTGAATTTAATTAGGGGCGCATTTTTGCTAGGTAAGGCACGCACTCCTCCCTGCCACCCAGCCACCTTGCCACCCAGCCATCGTATCCAGGGAAGGCTTCGATGCTGCTTGGGGGGGCCACCCAGGACACATTAAAAGCTCTTAGGGCAAATGAGCAAATTAAATTTGATATGCGAGGACGACGACGACGACGATGGCGATGGCGATGGCGATGACGATGGCTGGGACACTGGCCCCGTTTTGGGTGTGCCGAGTATCTACGGGCATATAATCCCATAAAATTAATGCGTTTAATTGAAAGTGTTAAGCATTCTTGCCGCCGGCAAATGGCAAGAGCATCAACGCGGCATTTGTTTAATTGCGGCTTCCTCGAACTCCGAACTCCGAACACCGAACACCGGCGGCTAAAGCCGGCGGGAAAGTGAAAAGTGTTGCCAACAATTGGCAAACTAATTGACAAATTGGTGCAGGCCAAGTGTGTAGGGAGGGCGGAGGGGCGGTACAATCAATCGCTCATTAAAATGCTGTAGTTGAGAACGAGGATGAGGTGGATGAGGAGGGGAATGGGGCATACGGTCATGGGTTCTCGGGGGCATTTGCAACTCGTTCGCTTCGCCATGTTGCATGCCACAAAATCATCAACACGTTAATTGAATTGTTGACTGACGCACACACACACACTCGCACACACACTCGGGAACTGGGGTGAAATTGCCGGACACGCTCCGTGCGAATGCGGTTCACCGCTCTTGGGCAGGGGCAGGGACGGGAGGCGCCTCTCTTGGTTGATGGGAATGCGTTTGCTTTCACGGTTCGCTTCCCTCCTGGCATGCAATGGCCAGCAGCAGCAGCAGCATCACCACACTGACAGAAAATGTAGCCCTGTTGCATAAATAAATTAAAGGGAAATATCTCCAGCGACAGGCACAATTTTCAGCTACAAAAAAATGTTCAATTTTTTATTTAAACAAAGGAAAAGTCCAAGGCGCACTTACCTTTACTTACTTGGAATTTAATGCAAATATTTAGCTTCATTTCCCTAAAATATATTAAATATTCCCCTCTTTTCATGAAATATATAAGAAAATTAATAAAAATGAATTGAAAATTAAATACAAGCGCATCAAAATTTTCTGCCAGTGCCGGCGACAGACAGGGGACTCGAGGCGAGTCACGTCAGCGCCATTTTCAAAAGCCTCCCGACTATAAAATGGCTGCAAGTGGCAGCGGCAATAACAACAGCCACGTTTTGTCTATGTCTGTGTCTAGTCCTGCGTGTCTGTGTGTCTGCCTCTCTCTTTCTCTCTCTCTGTGTGTGTGTGTGTGTGCCTGGTAATTAATGAAATTGCAACGCATTTGAATTTTAATTAAAACAAAGCGCGCAAATTACGCCAAATGCAAAATGAGAGAAGTTGCAAAATAATGGCCACTGTTGGCATATAATGTCACCTGGCCATAGAAGTAGCAACGCTTAGAAACTAACTAAGCTGATATCAAATACAAAATGCAAGCTTTTTAAAGAGTTGTCTGCTTATTTAGACAGATTACCACCATTCAAATTCAATTGAGTTTGTTAAGGAGCCACAGCTTAAAGATCCGGCACCTTGAGACCCACTGATTTTTCAATCGCTGCTCGATATATACTGGCGGCGGCCTCCCAATGGGACCATTCCCAATTCCTCGGCCTCGGCCTTTTTAGCAGCTAAATTGCCTGCTTCCGTTAACTTGCCCGCCGGGCCAAGGCAGCACCAGAAACCAAAAAAATACAAAAAAAAAAAACACACACAGAAAACAAGGCTGAAACGAGAAAAGTACAAACTAACTTCTGCCTGTGGCTACCTGTGGGCAGAAGGAACCAGGCTCGGCTCAGAGACAAAAGCTCGGCCAATTCGAGTGGCCTGCCTATTACAAGTGTGTGGGCACTGCGAAAAATAAAGTACATATACATAAAAATAAAAGAAAAAGGAAATAAGGCATAGACAGCTTATGTTTGTAACTAGCAAGATGTTTAAAGAAGTTTACCATCTCCAGATTATGCTGAAAATATCAATATGTCTGTACTTTATCGACTTTTAAAGCAAAAATATATAAATTTTATAATTAATTGATATTTAAACGTTGCTATGTATGGGCCATAAGTCAAAGTTCATTTTGGGAAATCAAAAAATATCGATATATCGAAACTATATCGATTGTTGAAGAAGAAAATAAGTATTTATTATTAATTGATATTTTAAGGCTGTGATATATGAGCGATAAGTCGATATTCCTGTTGATATATCGACCAATATAACTGGACAAAAGAGACAGCAGAATTTAATAACATTTTTTCGATTAAATCGATTTTATCGATATTTTTCAATATTGCAAATTTCGATTTATTAAAGTCTACTATATTTTTTATTTCTGTCAATATATTCCATTGTAGTTTTCCTGGTAATATGCATCCCTAATTAGGATTTATTCCTTTAGAACACATTTTTAGTGTTCCTGGTTTTGTGCAGTGTGTTTTTATGTGTGTGTGTGTGTAGGGTGTGCGTGTGTGCCTGTGTGCCTGTGTGCCTGTCTATTGAATGGCCCACAATGTCCAATAGCCCCCTGGGACTGAGAGCCGGTAGTCGGGAGCTGGGAGTTTGGTCTGGGACTGGACCGAGAGCTGGCCTGACGTGGCCTGGCCCGCCGGGCAATTGCTTTTGTTTCGTTAGAACAAAAAAAAATATATATATAGTATATACATATAGATTTTCGCTGCCCCCGCATCCCTACCAGTCCGTGTAATTGCGTTTGTGATATTAGCCTGAAGTACACTTGCTGATTCTTTTTTTTTCTGTTCTGTTGTATTTTCGCATTTCATCTCCGGCGTTGGTCCATTGAAGTTCCTGCCGCTGTTGCAGTTTTCAAGCACATGGCCCCGACCATGTTTAATTTGAATTGTTTTCATTTACAGTTGCCATTTATTTATCGGGTGAGGAGCGAGGAGCGAGGAGCACTTGATTGGCGAAAAAGGCAGAAGGTCCGCTGGAAGCTGCTGCCTTTTAATATGGCTTTTGTTGTTCGCTCGCCGCCTTTGTTTTGCCACGGGGAAAGGGGGGGGGGAGTGGGGGCTTTTCATATAAATTGATTTTCATATGTGTATGTAGCCGATAACAAAAAAAAAAGGAAAATCCATCGATTTGCAACTCGCTGGCCATTTTGTCACTTGAGTCTCTGCATTGGAGTTGAGCTTCAAGTGTGTGCCTTAAAATGGCAGCTAAAAAAGGATATTTGGAATATATATATTATATATAAATATATAAAGAACTATAAGAGTGGCTATAATTATAGGAACTTGGAAAATCTGTGATCTTAACTGGCAGAATATAAATAACATTTAAATTTTACTTACTTGACTCAAACTAAACTCTTTATTAGATTAAAATACATTTAATTACAGCTTAGCTATTTTGTCTGTCATGTTAGCTATTTTCTTTGCTCATTTCTAACCAATTTCTGCTATTTCTTAGCCATAAAAACACAAATATAAAGCAGATCTTTCACACAACTTACAGAAAACTCCCCCATTCCTTCATATAACTCAGTATCTTGGGGTCTTGCTTCCAATTTGACCCACTTCTGTGATGGTTTTTGGGGTCGTCAGTGATGGACATTGTCAGTGTCATCATCAGCTTCAGCTTGTCTTGCTTGAATCACGAAAGAAAAACGCACAGCGGCGGGCGCTGATTTTCGCATTGCGCATACGACATGTTGACCCAGTTGAAGAGAGCCCCGGCTCCGCTTTTGGTTAGCATATAAATTATAATTTCTCTTTGTTGATGTTGTCATTTGTTGTTAAGCGCATTTTCGGCTAATTAAAAAAGAAGAGCGACAGGCGAATAAAGGCAGCAGGAATGCAAATGAAATGAAGAAAAATGCGAGGGATAAGTTGGAGGGGGACGTGGGGACGATAAAACAAATGTGCGGGACACGGGAGACGTAAACAAGCGAAGCTAAATTGAAAAAAAAAACCAACACACAAAAAAACGGTTAAGAAAAATCTCAAATAAAAAAGCGCGCGGAGAACAAAGCGACAGCGGCAGCAACGTCAGCCGAATTTCACCCTGACAAATTATGATTTATGCCACAGCTCTGGCCGCAAGTTGTTCTTGTTCTTGCCGCGGTCCCTCCTCAGCCTTCACCCTCTCTCTCTCTTTCTTTGACGTGACAAGTGACTTGAAGCGTGAATCACGCGTGACAGGGGCCCGACAGCATTCTCCAGGAAGCCCAGCCAAGAGTCTTGCTCAAAAACTGATTAAACTATTTGAGGAAAAAAGAAGAAGTATATACATATAACCCGCTGAGTTGGCAATTAGTGGGGAGCCGAGTTCATGTAAATCCATCGATGAATCACTGTCCATCCACATAATACAATGAAGAACTACTGGCTGCTGCTGCTAGCTCCACAACGGGAGTCGTGGCCCCCAGGCAGATATGAGGATGGTAAAAGGCTTGACGCTTCAATTACATACACACAATGGCTCAAAGAGACAGGGGCCAGGGACCCAAGCCAGAGGCGATCGTTAGAGACCGAAAACCGAAACCAAATCCGAGTCCGAAGTTGTCCAGTTTGGAGTGTGTGTCCCTGTATCTGTCTCTCCCTCGTCCCCATCCACGGCTGCTCTTTCAACTTGTGCCTTCTGTTTCTGCTGCCTGTTGAGAGTTGACAACTGTGCACTTTCATGGCCTATGGCTAGAGCCATGAAATATCTTCTCGGCCTGCCTCCTGCAGGTTGTCATGCGAAATCAGCAGTTGGCCAGCACTATCCGGGGGATTGGAACTGGGACTGAGACGGAGACGGAGACTGGGACTGAGGCTGAGAGGAGGAGATTGGATGAGCAGACGATTTGGCCAAACATTGCTCAGTTGCTTGCAGGCAGAAGGCATTTACATTTACTCCATCGAACAGTGGGCGAAACAGAAGCAAACTCGTTAGCGGAGAGACACTCTGATAGCGATACCTGTGAGACCAGTTTAGAAGCAAAATAAATTGGAATAGTTTGGTTTTTAAGGCGTATTATTTACCATAATTTTAGTACCCCATAAAATAATGTAATAATATATTTAAAGCCACCTAAGTTAGATGTGAAAAATCAAAGAGTTTCGCTCTCGGTTTAGTGACCTTTTCCCTTTTAGCCAAGTCCCACTCTGAGAGCCGTTTAACTCGAAATTCAAACACACTTTTCGGTCTAGCGCTGATTGTGAAATCTTGTTTGTTTGTTGCCATCACCGCCCCCCAGCCCCCTCTGCCGTCTCCAGGCCATTTCCACTCCCATTTCCATTTCCCATTTCCCATGTCCCCTTGCCATTTACCATTTCACCCACTCAATCATCGAATATTGGCCATTGTCCGTAGCTGGACGTAGCCTGGCTATCTGGAGTGTCTGTCTAGGGTCCTTGGCCAGCTGGGCATCCTCTTTGCCTTTGCTTTCCAACTCCCTCCTCCGGCTAGCTCAGTCCTGGCCAAATTGAGTCATGAGCCACAAAATTGGAATTCAATCAACAGAGCTCGACCCCGTCTCCGATCCATCCAGCATTCCTGGGCCATGGCAGACCAGCGATCCAGCGATCAGGGGGATCATCGCGTGTTTTAACCCAAAAAATAAGTAAAAATATAAAAAAAAGTAGGGAAGAGGCCAAAGGGAAAGCGTGGTCGCGTCAAAACTAATTAAATAACTCGTTCGTTGTGGCAGCCGCCTGGAAAGGGAGCCCAGAGTCGCCGTCGCTCTCCCTGGCCATGTTCAGCTGTCGAAAGCAATTAATTTTCAATTATCTCTTGGAAATTACACAAAAAGCCAGAGTCCGATTGCGACTCCGACTCCGAACTCTGTCTGGAGAGCTGCAGATGAAGTTTGGGTTGGGTGTCAAAGCAAACAAAACGGAGGAGAAATAAAAGTCGGCCAACCAAATTGGCCAATTAAAGGGCCCAAAGTGTTTGATCAAATCAAGCCAGGGCTGGCTGCTGACCACATCAAAGCCGAATGCTTAATTATAATAATTCTCCAGTTCTCTAGGTTTTCATGGGAACTCTTGGGCAGTCCCAGAAGCTAGTTAAGGCGATATTCTGGGGGCAGTTCTCCAACCAAGTTGCCCCATTGAGTTGTGGGATATATCAGGCCGTACCTGATTTCTCTACGATCTGAAGTTTAGCCTAAAGTTTATGCCCGATTTAATCTCTTTGCAAGATTTCCCTTTGCTGGCAGATCAAAGGCACACAGCCATAATGCTAAATGGATAATTTACGGCCACGTTGCGATCCTCGACTGTCTCCGAAACAAAGCAATTCAATTAAACTTGAAAAGGGGAATGGAAATGGGCGCTGGGAATGGAAATGAAAATGAAAATGGCATTGGCAAAATGCAAATGCAATTTCAATTGCGGCGGCCAAGACGGCGGCTCTCGGCGCCTCATTTGACCGCAGCTTTCGGTCGGGCTTTTGGCTTTTAGCCTGGCCCGAAAAAGGTGGGAAGACGGCAACAGCTTGTCTGCCCCTGTTTCGCTAAAGGCTCCTCCACCACTCCTCTCCGGTTCGTCTTGGTCCTGCCACATCGTCTGCGCCGTTTTGTCTGCATCTGCATCTGCATCTGCTGCGGCGTCATTTAAAAATAGTTTTGCGTGCGGCAACTTGGTGGGATAAAGTGGCAGGCCGCGGTGGCATCGGAGAGGGTCGAAATGAGCAGGTTAAGCTAAAAATATGACAGCGGCCAGACTAACCCAGTGTGCAAATAAGCACTTTGAGGGCTTTGACTTCTACTCTGAAGTTGATCGGCCTTAAAGCCTGATTCAGGTGGCTTTAAATTATGTTATAAGGCAGGAGATTATATTGATTATATATATAATATATAATAAATAGTTGTTTAAAGTGTTAACTGATTTGCACCTTACAAAGACCGGCTTAAACAAAGCTAATGCTTGCCTCTTAAATTATACAAATCATTCATTCGAAAGCTGTTGCTCGGGCTCCGGCTTCCTAGGGTCCGAGGTCCAAGGTTCGAGGTAGTAATTCCAACGCCATCATAAAACCACTGGCCCAATGCCGATGACTGCTTCTCAGCCATCATCAATTCGAGACTTTCATAAATTGATTCCGATGTCTCTGCTCTCCGCCCGTTGGATACTTATATTATTTTATCTGCATTTATCTGGGGGGACCTCAACCAGTTCCAGTGCTGACCCTGTCTCTCCCTGCCTTAACTTATTTGAACTGGAGGTGACTCCAAACTGGACTGATACCCCTTAACTTAATGCCAAACTATAGTCTCTGTTTAAGGTATTCTTCAAGTCTTTATCTTTTATTCTGGCCGTCATTGTTGCTGTTTGCATTGCGTCTTTTGCGTAAAGTGTAAATATTATTCCAAGATACTTAACCATGTTGTCGTTGTTGGCCAACGTTCTTGGAGTTTCCCCTGGCAGCGGGAGCGGGAGCGGGGCTATTAGCTCATTCCGCCCGGTGACAGCGGACTGGAGGAGCGCGTCCTTGTCCCTGTTATGTTGCTGTTTGAGTTGTCAGCGCGTGAATGACTCACTGATGGATTGACTGACTGTTTGCCAGTTTGCCTTGCTGCCTCGCCTGGGCTTGCCGGGGCTTACTTGTGTTTGCCTGTTGACATTGGGTGCAAACAGCGGGGGAAACGGGCCCGGGTTTTTGGGGGCGCGCCCCACTTGTGCCATTGACAGGCGGGCGGAAATAAAAGTCAGCCGAGTGGCGCCGCAGAGTCTGGCCAATTAATGAGCCCGCTAATGGCATTGCCCGCTGACGGATGCAATGCAGCCGCCGACGTTGCAGCTCATTTGCAGGCATCTTTCGTCGCCAGTCTTCCTTTAAACATACTTCGTACACTGGCAGCCACAAAGCTGGAGATTTCCTCAAAGAAAACAAATCAGAAATCTGCCAGTAAACGAACCCGAATGTGTTTTATAAACTGGTGAGGTTTTAAGGCTGCTTTTGGTGGGAATGTGCTTTAAATTAGCCAGTAACTATTGGTGTGACTGCTGCTGTGCATCCGCCTATGTAGTCAGCCCTTTATCGCAGCACAGCAGCGACTATTTAGGCAACATCATCAGCCGCCGGTGGCATGCCACGGGATGAGGGGCGATGGTTGTATGCACAGAAAACCCGGCGGCAACAAACGCGTTGCACAGACGGAAACTCATTAGCGAAACTGTGTCTTGGTCTCCCTTCAGGATCCCCTCTCTATGCCTGCCGCCTGTCACCTGGCAGCATCGTTATGACGCTCACGGAAATACCTTTTCGCACAGCAGCGGGTCCTGCGACATGTCCTGGAACAAAACTGAGAAGGACCCAAAGCATGTTAGCTAGCTCCCTATTATTTCTATTTCTCTAACTTGAAGCAGATGCGATCTTCGGCGACTAGGGGGAGGGTGAAAATCTCCCCGGAAGATTTGTGGTTGGGTTTTTTTTTCTTTTTCGGGGTATTTATAGCCTTCTAAGCCCATACAAGAATTTAATTTTAGCCAGCTGTGAATGGCTTTTAGCGAAGAAACCATTGGCATAGATCTCTGTGGCGTGCTCGTCGTCGTCTCTGCAAAGAAAGTGCTATTTTCGGCCATTGATGAAACTCTGAATTAAGTCTTAAGTACGTGAGAATTTATATGTGGACAGCCGTCGGGCATATGTATATAGAGAGCTGCTGGCAATATATACTATATATCTATGAAGGCAAAATCAAAGTCAGATGTCAGCGGTTTTGATGGTTCTTCGCCCGATATATGCTCGTAAAACCAATATAATATAATATTTGTATATAAAAAAACTTTTTTAGAAATTATATAAGGTGGGAAGGGTACTGGAATCTTTCAGGAATTAATTTTTACAACAAAAACTATAGTTTAAAATATGTTGTCAGCGGTTTAGATGATTCTTCTCCCGATATATGCTAGTAAAATCAAAATATTACAAATTGTTTAGATCAAATAAAC
>JAEIIG010004695.1:0-34385 GCA_018904695.1 Drosophila parvula
TATACACATCTAAATTAAAAAATATGCGAGATAGAATTATTTTTGGTCACCTTCTCAATACATCACCGACCACTGTGTCCCCATATCATTATTAAGCAATATATTGACCTTTATTCTTACCAAGGATAACACTACAGTTAAATTCAAATCATTCATGTATTTTACATAAAACCAAGTTTAATTAACTTAGCATATTATTAAAATACATAACGAAACATCTCAAGAATATATCCCCGATTATAGAATTTAGGTACACAAGTTAATGCCCAATGCATGGTTCCATGCGCCACACAATACTTATGATATGGGGGTCTGTTCGGAGTTTCTTAGTCTCCTCCTCATGCTTAATTCCCTGAGTCGTAAATGCCAAAACCGGTCAAAGCACCGCCTTGCACTGCCTTGAGAAAATCGAGTTCGGACGGGCATAGGCGGCTGCATTCAGACCCTAATTTGTATGATAAATGCTAGACCAAATACGTAACAGTTGACATTGAAACAGGCATTAAAATTTGGTAAGCATTTATTTTTAGATATTCCTCCAAACGTAGACAATAAGAATAAGTTTTTTGGGTGCACCCTGCCGCCACATGAGGCCAGGCCATGAATAGCAACAAAAGTTGAGAGCGAGTCCCATTAAAGATGCGCATATTGCGGGCAAGGAACCGTTACGCAGGATATGGGGAGCACTGAGAGAAGATTTTGTTGACATTTTCATGAACAATTAAATATTAATTGTAGGGAACAAATTATTGGTTAACTCTTAAATAATTTGGGAAAGAAACAATCATCGATAAATTAGATGATGGTTTCTAATAGAAAGAAAGATATTCTGATATTTATTCCGATTATTATGTAATATCCGCTCATAGTTTGTTAATAGATTATCAAGATTAGGTAGACTTCTTACTTATTTTTTCGATTTTATATCAATGTAGCTGAATTGTTTCCCCATAATCGAGATACTGAAGCGTTCCTTATAGGCTACAAATTGGTTCTGGGAACCATCAACCTTTGCCCTCTATCGAATTAGTAATTCATCCCTTTTGGCACCACTTGAGGAATCTGTTTCAGGTACTTCCAAGAGCTGATTTTCTACAGATTCGGAAAATGTCAATATTTCCAGTTGAGCGCGGCGAAACAAGCGACTTGAAAAATCGCCCAGCGACATGGTCTCTCGTCCGGAAACTAATTTAGGAAAATTCTGCGAAGCAGGGAGACATGTTTTTATTGGTAGGATTGAGTGGCGGATCGGGAGTGGGCATTGGAGGTGTTAGGGGACCGGCAGACATAAGCCCGATTTGCCATTTGAAGCGGAAGTGACCCTTGAAGTTTGATTTTGTTTGTGCGCCATTCCGTTGGCAACGACAGGACTTATCTTCTTTTGACCAGGCCAGGAGTCCGTCCACAACCATATTTATATTTATTTATTTGCTGCTATTGCGCCGTGTCTTCTCTGTTGCTCTTGCTGTTGCTGTTGCTGTTCAATTTTTAATCAACGGCTTTGATGGCGTCTTGGCAGCGCCTCCTGGACTCCATGCAATTTCCTGTTTGGCTGTGGACGAAGTCTGAGAGACAGAGAATAAAAAAAAGGAAAGCTCGACGACTCGACGCTGGTTGCCTATTTTTAGCAATTTGGCCATATCCCACGGAATTCAATGTCAACAACACACAGGCGGGAATCCGGCATTTCGCTGGAGTCTCACTGGTTGGTGGAGAATGAGGTCGGAAGTTGTCATCCGCAAGTGCCAGCTTGAACATAAAGCAGCCGAGCAGCACTCGACTCGATCTCCGTCTCCGTCTCTTTGCTCATCGCTCATCCGATTAGGAGATTGACTCTGACCCAACTGTAGCATACTTATGGGGGTTGTAATTGAACTTGCCTCTGAACGCAATTAAAGGAAAATCATAAATCATTACCAGGGGGATGGGAATAGAGAGATCTTAATGAGAACTATAACCTATTTATGGGAAAAGCCTATACATATGAGAGGTTTATTTTTACTACTCTTTTACCTCACCACAAAATTAATAAAAAACAAAGCTAGTCTGATGTTCATTTCAGGTAAAGAAGTCACCCAAATATCCACAAATTTGTAGCTCAAATTATGTAGAAATCTATACCTACATATTGTATATAAAAGGTTCAAAATATATATTGTGAAACTCTAAAGGATGTGCATAATTTCGTTGCCATGTGGGCAAGTTCAAAGTGCAAAGGTGCAAAGGACGACAAGGCGGCATGTGACGAGCCCAACTGTGGAATCGCCAATGAATGCGAATGATTCGCAGGACCAAGGTATGGAACCACCGGCCTGGACAATGGGCCAGCCTGCAGCGACTCGCGCTCTCGCTCCCACTTGCTGTTGGTCCTTCGGTTGCTTCGGCCTCTCGGCTGTCGGCGGCACCACTCGGAGCTCCTGCTTACGTCACAAAGCTGCGTAGGCGTCATCGTCGTGTGCGGCGCACCCATCGCCTTCGTCCTGCCTCCGTGCCTCGGCTCGGCTGTGTGTGTGCGTGTGTGTACGGCTCTCCGCTTCGGCTTTTAGTTGAACGAAACGACGCCAGCCAGGCGGTGATTTTCCCCATTTTCCCCCAAACCTCTTCCCACCAATTTTCATTTCCATTTTCCCCCCACAAAACATCATACCATTTCCACCTCTCTGCTTGGAGGGCTCGCGCTCTGGGTTCTCCAAGTCCTCGTCGTCGTCTCCTGAATGAAAACTCGGCGTAGCTGCTGGCTTCGATTTTTGTTGTTGACGTAGTCGTCGTCTCCCGAATCCGCGCCTGCGCCGTTGCCTGGCAGAATCATCTGTTATGTTGAGTCGTTCCCCGCATCATCCTGGCCATTGGTTTGGAGCCAGCAAGTGCATTTGGCTTGTGGTAGGACCATTTTCGGGGAGGAAATCGTGGGAAATGGGGAGGCAGGGCACAAGGACTGAAAGTCTGCTCGGTTCGGGCTCAGCTGTTTGCTGTTTGGCGTGTGTTTGCCTGTAGAGTTTTCCAGCGTTTTCCTGGAGACTTATGGCAGGCTGTGCAACAAATTCAGAGAGTCCAAGCCGGCTTTTCGCCTGGAGAGATGATTCCTTCGTCTGTTACGTTTTTCACCATAATCCAAAGCTAGGCTTGGGAAAACTTTTAAAACTATTTAAAGAATATTATTATTATTGAATATTATTTCTTGAATATCTTATTAAGACACTTAAATATATACATTTAAATGGAGTCAATTATAAATTCAATAATATACGAATTTCTTGTGTTTATCGAAGAATATTCTATGTATAGTTCTTTTAAGATTTTATTCCAATTAAATTTCAGTTGTTTTTATTTATTAATTTAATATCTTAATTTACACGAAGCAAGTTAGAAATACTTTGCAGGTGGGTATTGCCTATATTTAGCTTCTCGTCCATTCAAAACTCTCCACACCTTGGGCATCAGGTCCTTTTCATTCACATTGCCAGAGTTCCCTCTCGTGATTCAACATCACCTCGGCTTGAAAATCGTTTGGCTGGTGGGAAATGTATATTATAGCTGGCTGTTCGGTCGTAAAACGTAAAAGCCACAGACATTGTGACGACAAAAGGACTCGCCTTCGCCTCCCCAGCTCCTAGCTGTTGAATCCTGCAACGGCAACGAACGACCGAACAGCGAAAAGCGAAAAACAGGCTGCAAGCAACGATGACGACTCTCATTTCAGGACGACGTAGCCAACGGAATTCTCCTTCATTCATGTTGGTTGCCACACGAGTGGCTTCGTCCTCGGCTCCTCCTTTCGTCCTTCGTCTCCACGAGTCCGGTTTGGGGTTCGGGTTCGGTTCGGTCGCCTTAATGACTTGCAATTCATGTGCTCATTTTTATTCACATTTCTAATATCGATGCTGCTGCCGTGAGTTGTGTTTTGGTTATTCGCTTCTGGGCGTCATCGTTGTTCGAAGTTCGAACTTGGCAGCAGCGGCGAGTTCGAAATGTAGGGGCCAGGCAGGACTCGAAAATTGTTGCCAACACCGATCTGGAGGAGGTTATATTGAAGACTAGCGAAATTGGTCTAAAGTAAGAGTTGCTGGGGAATATGATATAATATTAAATTTATGTAGGAAATTACATTGCACCTTTTTTTGTCACTTGCGTATAAAAACATATTTAATTATTTTTATTTATATAAATGAAGTTATGATAATGGCGGAAACAACACATAAACGTTGAGAAAAAATAAGGAGACATGATATTAATATATAGAATTAAATGGACTCTCATTTTTTAATATAATCTCCTTTATTTTTACCTCGAAATATTCCTAAATATAAGAGCAAAAGGACATCCTCTGAAAAGGATGTATGTTCCTTTTCAGAGAATTTCAAGAGATTTGATATTATTTATCAAGAGGAAACATCCAAATCTATATTATGGAAAAATAAAATACTTCATTTTCGATATGCAAAGGACATGTTTATCATTATTTATGAAGTGTACTTAAGACATATTTATGTAGGTGCCTTCGTACTTTAAATTTAGTTTTACAAGCCACCTAATAACTTACTAAAAGAAAAAACCCAGATACGAATGACTTCAGTGAATTTCCCATTAACATTCAAGCAATTAACTCACTATCTCCATTTTGGGACTTACCCAACTTTTTGCGGATTCACAGAACTTTTCCCACGCTGAATTTCACCAATTCTGGGTTTATCCTGTGAAAAATGCAGTCGAGGAAGTGATTGGTTTCGGTTATTCGGGGGCCTAGACCTAGCAGCTGATGATGGCCAAAACAGGATTCGAATTTAGGGAATTTCCCCGTCAAACGACGGCGGGGCTTCGGTGGAGTCCGATGCCGAAGCGGACTCGTACAACCCACGCAAAGCTGCGGACCGCAAATCATATGGGAGGCGGCAGGTGGCAAGTGGCAAGTGGCAAGTGGGAAATGTGGGAAAATGGGAAAAATGGGAGTCGACGATGCCGGTAATGGTGCACTGTGCGCAGGAGCAGGCGCTCGAGAGCAAGAAAAGAGTCTCCGCTCTCCGTTTCGGGACTTCGGAACCAAACTCTACACAAGAGGCAGGTTGAAAACAAGTGGTTGAGCGGACAGAGTGCTCAGTACTGAGCGAACTGCCGTTTCGAGCTCGAGTTTTCCCGCTGACTGAGAGCAGAAGCTGTTGTAGCTGAAGAGCTGAAGCCCCCGAGCTGAAGAGGAAGCAGCAGAGTAGCAGCCGCAGCAGCAGCCGCACCAGCAGCAGCCGTAGGAGCAGGACCAGGAGCAGGAGCTGGCGAAAGCGGCCGAAAGGAGCAAAGGAGCAGAGCGACAGAGAGAGAGAGTGAGAGAGAGAGAGAGAGCGAGCGAAACGAACAGCAGCCGAGAAGTGAAATTCGAGGCTGGGGGAGTGAGTGAGTGTCCTGTGTGTGCGTGTGTGTGTGTGCGAGTAGAATAAAGTGGAAATACGAAACGCCTTGAGGAGCGGCAGCGACGCCGACCGCGGCAGAGGGACACGCGTCAGGCGGCCAAGCAAAAGGCAGACAAGCAGGCGAATCCTGCTGAGACGATACGACGAGTCCTTGCTCGTCGGTTCAAACGTGCGGAACACACTTCTGGAGACAGGCCGAAAAAAAAACAACACACACAAAAAAAAAGAGGAAATCTATTCCATAAAAACACACCAACTCACACTTCACCCACAACAAAAGGAAAGTTTTCACCACAAAAACAAACAGCAAAAGATTCAAACGTTAAAAACCCAAAAACCCAGAAAACGATATTTCGAAAAAATATTTTAAAAAAATATATATATTCCTACTATCCCAAAACCCAACCAGTGCAAGTGGAGAAAGTTATTCAACAGAAATTCAAAAGAAAAACAAATGAAAATAAGTTCCAGTTAATTGTTTTCCCTCAATTGATGGCTAACTCTGTGAATTTTAATTAATATACAACAACAAGTCATTTATATATATAATATACATATATATATGAGAAACGAAATCGAAAACAAAGTGCCGCAAGCTGAGAGCGCTAAACACACGAAATAAGTGCTAAAAGTTCCTTACAACAAAATATTAAAATAACAAATTATAAAAACAAAAAACGAAAACAAAAATTATATTGTTACAACTACTAATAAAATATACAAATTATACAACATCAATTTTCTTTGCATTTTAAACGAAAAACAAAATAAAATAAAATTCAGAAAAATAAAGAAAGAAAGAAAGCGAGCAGCTCAAAAACGAGAGAAGAAAACCCCAAGTGCCGTGGAAAAAGCAAAGCCTAAGCCTACGAGAAACTCAAGCCAATGACTAACCAGAAAATCCGAGGATATAGTGTCAATCAAAATTAAGAATAAATAGCTTAAAGCCGACGGGAGACAGCAACTAGTTGTCAGAGCAACTTGGTGAAGGGTCGACGACAGAGGCCAACAAGGTTCAAACTCCGGTTGCAACTCCAGCTCCAACTCCATCTCCACCTTGGAGCGCAGTCCTCCTCCCCCCAGCTACTCTCCGGGAGAAGTAGACAATTGATTATTGATTTTGTCTAAAGGCAAAGCAAAGAACATCACAGCTCAACGCAAAACAAACTTGGCAAAGGGGCAATAACGGCGACGAAAGGCGGAAAAACACAGCGTTGACGTTGGAAAAGGGGCCAGGAAAAACGGTCGGGAAAACTCCGGAGTTGGCCGTAAGTGTTGTGCAATGCCAGGTTTAGGCCGGCATAGTGTTGGTCAGTGGCGTGCCGCCTGAAGACCCACAAGAGCTGTGTGGCAATAAGTGTCTCTTGGGCCCTAAAGCAGAGTAACAACAGCAACAATAACTATCCAGTCTCGAGAGCGGGACAAGCCCTCACCTGCCCTACCACCACCACCACCACAACCAACACTACCACCTACCTTCTACCATACCCTACCCCCTCGATCCGCTGAGCCGTCAAGATAAGCCGTCTAGTCGAGAAGCTGCGCCAGACCAACAAACGCAGGATGTTCAGCTCGCTGGCCCAGACGCTCCTCTGCGTCCTGCTTGTTCAGAGCGGCCTCTATGCCCTCCACCTGAGCGGCGGCAATGGCAACAACGGCAACAGCGGGGACAAGTCCTTGGGCGAGGCCAAGGCTGCCGTCCTGCAGGGCCTTCAGTCGTCGCCCAGCCAGCCGATCGGCCCGTCGCCGGGCGCCACTGGAGCCTGGCAAACGGCGCCGTCGCAGCAGCAGCAGCACCAGCAGCATCCGGGCGGATCTCCGCCGGGCGGCGGCTCATTGCGTGGACCTGTCCATCGATCAGCCGCTGCGGCCGCCTTCGATGCCACCACCGTGCGGCTAAATAAGGAGATCGCCGACATGGCCCAGCTGGAGCGCGAGCGCCTCATGATCCTGGCCCGCGAAAAGCAGACGGCGGAGAGCCAGGGCAACCATCGAGGCCATCCCTTCATAACTGGCCGCATCCAGATGCAGCCCAGCGAGGAGCTAGACGTGGGCGACTACCCGGCCCTGCTGCAGCAGGCCGCTCGCGGCTACATCTTCGGCAATGTCCAGAAGCAGCCGCCCAGTCCCCTCACCCTGGAGGAGGACTACGAGCAGCTGCGCGAGATGGAGCACAGGCCGGTGAAGTACTACGGCCGGGTGGTGCAGCCAGCAGATCGGGAGGAGGAGCAGCAGCCGGACGCTCTTTACGAGCCGATGCACTCCTTCGGCGACTTCGATGACTTCTCGGAGCTCGAACAGGATCCGCCGGATCCGCCGCATCTGGGCGAGGACGAGCTGCTGCGCGAACTGGATGCATACCAGTACCACGGACTAGAGGAGGAGCCGCTGCCCGAGAATCCCTATCGCACGCTGGAGCAGCTGGAGCTGGCTGCCCCCGACTCGCTGCAGCAGCTCTTTGAGCAGGAACAGGAGCAGCGGGATGCCCCAATGAAGGCGATCCACTCGGGGAAGACTCACAACAATCCAGGAGGCTATAATATACGCAACCAGCAGAAGTGGGAAAGGAAGCGAAACGGCCAGGGACTGGTCAGTCACAGTGCCGGAGCGGAGAAGCAGCTCCAGCGTCAGATCTTCGCCCAGCACTTCAAGCCGCAGCGTAATGGTGGCAAGCTGTCGCTATCGGCCAACTCGGAGGCCACGGCTAGCAAGCACCTGAAACCCTCAAGTCGCTCCGGCTCAAAGGATACTGAGAAACCCATAAACGAGTTGGGAGGTAGTGCCTCCGCGTCCTCCTCCGCTGCCAGCAAGCAGGCAGCCGGCGAGGGACAACTGAAGCAGCAGCAGCAACAGCAGCAGCAGCAGACAGCGGAACAGCAGGCGCAGGACAAGAAGGATCCCAGCCACAAGAGATCCGGCGGCGGTACAGTGGGATCGCCGGGTGGCGGCTACTCGGCGCAGCCACCCATGACCCACAGCATAGCCAGCCAGCTGATGCTGCGCACCGCCCGCGGTCAAAGGCAGTACGATGTGCCACAAATCGGTGAGTTAACCCCCATACTTACATATATACATATAGTCAGTATGTCCAATAACTAATGGGGTTGCCATGGGAAAGAGGGCAATCGATCGAAGCAATCAAGCCTCGTTGGGTTCACCAGGGGACCTGTGACCTTTGGCAGTTGCCTGCCGCCAGAACTGGACTGTCTGCCAATCAAACCTCCACTTAACTGGGGGCTCGGACTATCAAAAGGTGCTTGAGGAAAACACATTAGGATTTTGAAAAACCTTTAAAAAAAAGGTTAAAAATTATACCACAACATTTTACCGCAAAATAAAAATATATTTCGAATGAATTTGGTACGTGAAAAAAGTATTTGAATTAGTTTTAGGAACCCTAGTGATTTTTGGAGCACCCCAGTATATATATGATCTAAATTAAATCCAGAAATTCCCTGCTTCTCCATAAAATAGACTGTCTAAACACTTTAAATATTAATACTGATAAATTGAGTATTTATAATAATAGAGATCTTATTCTATTCCGATTTCTTTGCTAGAAATATCCCAAAAATGTAACAAAACATACGGGGCTGCTAAAAGTATCACTAGACTTCTAAAATCCACTAAAGAGGTGTTCACTTATGTGGATACTTTAGGTTTAAAGCTTACCAATGCCCAGTGTGTCCTAATTACTGCTGGTAATAATAAGCGAACATTAATTTACAAATGCGTGTTGCGGGTGGTTAAGGAAAGCCAACATTTACCCCCAAATAGTTGACGGTCAATATCTTTCCAATATCTGTGCGTTTCATGACGCGGTAATATAGTTCATGTTGAGTCGGCCCTCAAATCGAATCGACTGGAATCGAATCGAGTGGAGCGGAACCCGCGCTTGACCCCTTGGCATACCTATTTTCGGGGTCGATTCACCCAACCCCACCCAAAAAGCACAGTGGTCGAGGTCCCCAAGGACACGTTATAATCGCTCTATTTCCGTCCTTATTTCTTTTGCCGGCGGTTATAAACGCGTACAGCTATTTATTACGACGGTTCCTGTTATTCTTGGCGAACGCCTGCATATTTTATGATCCAAGGCGGTGGCGGCGGCAAACGGCGGCACTGGTCGGCTGGCAATTTAATCCTTTTAGCCGCCGCCGCCTGGCAGCAAGTGGGCGGGCGGCCGGCTCATCAATCATCAATCAGCCAGCGTTTAATAGATTGTCACTAAATCATTTGTCAACAATGGCCGCCAACACGGCAAAGTTTTTGCAGCTTTTTGTCGGCTATTTTCGGTAGTTTGGCCAACTTTGCAGTCTCTTATTTTTGGCCATTGCATTTAGCAAATTAGTCGGAGATACCGAGGAGGAGGCTGGACTAGAAGTTCGTCCTTGGCTTTCGCCCCATTCCGGGCCGTTGTTAATCACTTGGCTGGCTAAATTACTTTACAACAAGTTTTGATGGTCGCCATGAATACGGAATACGCTTAGAGAAAGTTGGAGCGGCATCGGATCTGGTCTGGCCTGGTCTGGGCAATGGGCTGGTCTGGTCTGGTCTGGTCCTCGACTGACAATCAATTTTAATTTTTAATTAACACTTTCAAGTTTAATGGCGACATTGTTATGGCCGTGAGCTAAATGCGATTTCATTGCTCCGCAGGACAGCAACAGCAGCGAGAAATCCCAGAGAAAATGGGGTGGGGCACAGGCAGGGTAAATTTCTATGCCAGTTGGAGATACCGAGAATCCTTGGCTCGAAATTATCCAAAAATTCAGCTGTTAGCTTTCTGGGGCTGGCAATTTGATATTCTGTTCAATTTGCTGCGGCCATTAGTTGCAGACATTTATAATTAATTCGAGTATTAAATTTGATATTTATGCTTGGGCGAAACTTGATATAAAGCGGATTTATTAAATTTATTGACCCAAAATTAACTTAGTCAGTGAAGAGAACTGCATTAAATTAAGCGAGATATTATATAACAGGCTTTGTTTTTTGTGTTATTTGATTAAGACATGATTCTTAGGGAAAACCCAAGGAGTTAATTGTTATTATTCAGTGAGGAAAGACACCTGTGATTTCCCACTTTAATTAAACAATTTTCGTTATACGGTATTTCTTTGTTATCTTGATTTACTAAAGTTATTATCGATTTACTTATTTTATTCATAAAAACCTTAGGCATTGATGGGACAAAAATGTGAAGTTTTCATTGCAACAGATTAGCCAATTAAATTAAATTGGATTAGTTTCTCATATATACCTTTCAGGTTCTTTAGCTTTTCAGTTTCCGGCATGTCTCCCTTTTCTTCTTTTCTCCTTTTCCCTTATTGGATTTTCCCTCTTTGCCCATAACAGATTTTTGGCAATGTTTCTTCGATTGAGAGATGTTGCGAAAGTTTCATATGAGAAGACAATCAATGAATTTTCATTTTATGCGCATGTTTGCACAATTTTCCTCATTGTTATGGCTGTCATTGCTTTCCCTCTCTCTAAACAGATTTTCCCACATTTTTCCCCCCCGTTAGAGTGCGTGTGCGAGTGCGTGGTGTGTCTATGTGTGTGTGTTTGTTTATTTCCGTATAACGTCATCGAGTGCCAGCTGTGAAAACGTCAACGCTTTGCCACCCGTCGTCCTCGTCGCCGTGGCAGTCGACTCTCTTCGCACTTCACACTTTCGCTGGTAGTTGGGAAAATTACAATTGCTCCTCTAAGTGTTTATCCTGGAAAACGATTATCGTGAGAGCCGCACACATGTGGTTAAAAAAAAGGACATGAAAACGGTAGCTGGATATAATGTGTGTGATCTAGGAGGGACAGGAATTCATTTGCTTAATTGTTGACTCGTTGAAGGTACCAAGATGACCCAAAGAGTTCCTTTCCCTGCCAAAAAAAGAAGAAGGAAAAAACGCTTCTGAAAACCCAAAAAAGGAACGAAAAAAAAACTTAAAAGAGCCATCACACATTTTCCCGGGAAACCTGCGGCTGCGTTTACAACTTGACATCATTAAAACGCGTTCACAATTTACGATCCTGCTGGTCCGGTTTCCAACTAATTTAGTAACAACACCCCGGGGGTCCAGGGCAACCGGACAGGAGGCCTCCGTTTGACAAGTCCTTGCTCCCACGCCCATATCCTGTGCGAGTGTGTGCCCTTCTTACTCGCACTCGCACTCATGTCCTGGCGGTTGATTTAATTTGTAATTTGAGGCTTGCCCGGTCCTCAAGTGGCCACTTGGCGGCGAAAAGATCATCGATTTGTGTTGGACCTTCCTTCATCGAGGTCCTGCCTGTCCCGCTCCCGTCAAATATTACGCAAATTAGTTGGAAATGGATATTGGAGATGCGTCTATCAGTCTGTCTGTCTGCCAGTCTGTTAGTGGCCGCCCTCGACGAGGTCGAGGCTGTCGTCCTGTTTTTTTTTTCTCCCCCGTTTTCCCGTTTTCCCATTTTCCGCGTCATGTGCGTGGGCGGGCGCACTGCAGCGACCGAGCGGATGGAAAGTTTCACCACAGCGACAGGTTGTCTGCCGCAACTTGTGGGTTCGACATCGTCCTTTTGCTCCCTTCTGCCCCTGTCTGTGTGCCTCAATTATCGGGAATGGATATGCAAATGACCGATATCCCAGTCACTTGAAGAAGGAGCGACAGATCGGACAAATTGGTGTGCTAGGCAACCGGCTTTCTATAAGACAGATTGCTTCCTGGCCAGGATAATCCGACCAGACTTGCTTTATTTAGTTTAGGAGTTAAAAAAAAAAACAGCTTGGCAGTAAGGGTAAATTTGCAAGTACTTGCTGCCTTAAAAGGACTCTCCAAAAATACAGACTCTCTGGTTTTATTTTCGGCACACTAATGACATTGCCCCTTGACCTACAAAAGATGCGTATAACGAAAGTTCGCATTTATATATATCTTATATATATATATATATTCTTTTTTATATTCTCACATCAATGCCAATGGCGGAGTGACATTTTCTGGAGGCGCCTAAAATATTCTCGCTGTCACTTGGCCCGCTTTTCTCTCATTCCTTTCCCCCCCATGCAGCCAAAAAATCCACACCCTGACCCAGGGCTAATTAGGAGGCAAGGCCCAATTTGCATTGCTGGCGGCTTGGCGGCCAAATGAACTGGAAGCCATGACGCCCCACGTCACGCCCACACACTGAATTTGTTAATGAGGTGGACACTGTTTCGTGGTCCTGCCCGTCCCGGCAAATTAGCCTTTTGACTTAATGCACACTGGCCAAAAATAAACAGAAACGTGCTGGAAATGGCGAGTACATGAATCAATAAACGGTGACATCATCATCATCTTGGTCCTAGCCAGCCAGCATCCAGCCAGTCAGTCAGATGGAGGGGTTTTACAGCATATAGACAGGATCTCGTCTTCCTCCTCCTCACCCTCCTCTTGCATATATAATTATGGCACACGACAACACACACACAAACACACACAGCACAACAACAGCAACTGGAGGGAAATATTTACATTAGCGTGGCCAGGATCTGGTTAGTGCGGGGCCTAAAGGACGCGGCCATTGAGCAGGCCAATTGTCTGGGTGTTGGTGCGAGTGTGCTCTGTGGGCTCTGTGTGCTCTGTGGCCCATTCAGCCAGTTTGACGACAGCAGCAGCTCTGGCCAAAGTTTGGCTTTCTTCTTGCGTCACAGAGAACGCGTAGACAGTGACATACTTATGCCGCTTAGAAGATGCCACAGGATAACTACATAAATCTGGCCAAATACTGGCCAAACTGGCCAAAGGATTGTGTGGCATGCTGCTGAAATAAACATGGCTAGCACTGTATAAATATCAACTACGGGCCAATAATGAACCACACCAGGCCCGAGATTTTTGGACGAAAATCTATAATAAGACACTAGAGACCCGCAACGAGTATATCCTATTTGGCCAGTCAGCTCTTAGTCATCCGTAATGAAGAGCGAAAGGAGGAAAAGCAGGAAAAGGAGAAGAAAAACCAGAGGAAAGCCAGCAAAACTCTTCGGCAAATAAATGGGGCTGAGTAATCGGACGAGCGGGCAAGCGGGCGAGCGGGCGAGCGAGCGAGTGTGTGTGCTACAATTTTTTAGTCAATGAAGCGTCAAGGACTTTTTGCTTATGATATATTTACCCAAGGGAGGAGAGAGAAAGAGAGATAGAGAGAGAGAGAGAGAGAGAGAGAGAGAGCCAGCCAGAGAGCGAATCCTTAGCCTCAAAAGATGATGCAATGCAATCAAGCTGGGTAGTTGGGCTTAGGTAGGTATCCTTCTCCTGGCTGGTATCCTCTCATCTCGTGCCTAATGAGTTGTGAGCTGACGCGGAATTTATGAATGAATTGCGGAATATGTAGTAGAGCCAGGCACAGGCACAGGGACAGGCACAGACAGAGAGGCGGGCAGACAAGAAGGATAACGTAGGCAGTTCCTTAATTTATCAAGGGAGGGTCCTTTGACATTGTTTCAGCTCCAAGTGAGCGTAAAATTAACCAGCTTCCCATAATTAGCCTGTTTTGCATATGAATAATGGGTTATTTATTGGCTATACTTAGACAGCTTTATAGATCTTACGAATGGAGACTAGATTAAGTCACAGGGAATCTGCCTAGAACTAATTTATTTAATTTCAGGTGAGTCTTGGAAATGGGAATCATTATATTAACTTATTTTTGTTAAGATATGTAAAGGTGCCTTTAAATATAGAATGATATATGTAAACTTGTTATTATTTACATTATTGTAGCTTAATTTTGGACACA
This sequence comes from Drosophila parvula, assembly GCA_018904695.1. Lineage (NCBI taxonomy): Eukaryota > Metazoa > Arthropoda > Insecta > Diptera > Drosophilidae > Drosophila > Drosophila parvula. The sequence goes on from JAEIIG010004695.1 coordinate 14,157, forward strand.
TTTTTAATTGATTTAAAAGCCCTAGGGATTTCTGATAATATTAATTTAATATAAAATGAAATTAATTCCATGTTTGACAACGAAAAACTACGCTAATACTTGATTGTCTTTCGGTCGCACCACGCAAATTGCATTTTAATTGAACAGTATTTATTTGTATATCGATCCGCTTGACTTAATGGATACTATAAAACCGGAGAGTTCAAATTGCTTTGCCATCATCACGTCGGTATGACGCATGATGACAGTCACGGGATCCGAGCATGAAGTCGAGAACCTGAAACTGGAACGGAATTCCGCGTGGGCTTTGAATAAGTGGTAGGAAGCAATAAATTGCTGACGGCAGTGGGCTCCAAATTATGAGGAAGTCGAGCATTCAATTTGAAATATTTATCTAGTATATATGTAAAGTGTAGCTAATAATCCAAACTGATAGATGTGAACTTCTGTGATTTGAGGATTTCTTAATTTTCGTTTTTGAGAGTTGGTGGGTTCCATGTTCGTCACAGAATCGGATTTCTTGTAAGCCCCTCCAAAAAGTGTTGAGTGTGACCTCCGAGGACTCCTCTGGACTACGCAGATACGCAGTCAGGCGTGCCCTTGAACCAGTCGATGGGTGGGTAATGGTAGTGGTGGAGGGAAGGTCCTGGCTGGCGAGGCGAACCCAAAAAAAAGAATCAAAAAAACAATTGCGAGGATAGAAATCTAGCTAGCTGGCAGTCTGGCAGGGCGCACACACACAGGATTGACATATGCTGCCAGTTTTGGATGGGCCCATGGTATGGGGAGTGGATGTGCCATGTGCGTCACAGGTCATGGAAATCAAACGCAATAAAAAACCACACACAGACCAGAGCAGTGAAAACTGGAGCAAGAGTGTGAGTGCGAGTGCGAGTGTGAGTGCGAGTGTGCGTGGTGTGTGTGGCCAAGTGCATAGTCATGCTAATGCAAATTATGGCTTATTTAAGGCGACAGCATCAGAGCCTAGTTTAAGGCGCTGGGCGCTGCAACACTTCAGCATGTCGCATGCATGGCAGAACTAAAAACTGAAATTAAAAATAAAAAAAAAGTAAAAAGAAATTGAGAGAGAAAAGAGTGGCAAGATCTGGAAAAGTAGCAAAAGAAAGCCGAGGGCTCTTGGCCATGTCGGGGGATTGGGGTTAAAGGGGGTGCCGGGGAAGCCGGGTGTGCTGCCTACTTAAAGGCTTCCGGGCCGGCAACTCGCAGCAGCCGTGCATAATGAGGCACTGGCACTCATACAGCTGCATGCATAATTTAGCAGGAGCAGCAGGACGAGCTGAAAGGGTCCCGGGGCCATTGGTGTTGGTGGTGGTGGTGGTGGTAGTTGCCGAGGCTCCCCGAGAAAGCGCAGGAGAAAGCGCGGGGGCCCTTCTTCCCGAACTTCCCGTAGGCTGACCTTTTACCAAGCCGCATCGATCTAGCTTTTGGGCCCGTCCCAATTCCTGCATAATCATCGTCCTGGCCATGTAATAAGCGAAATGGCTCGGGTTCGGGCCCCGAAATTATGCAATATTTATGCCGCTCTCTGTTTATTTTAATTTACAAGCAATTTATCTGAGAGACACAAAGAAAAGAAATTATTTCTGGCTCGACACACACACACACACAGCGCCTTCGGCCGCCAGACACTTTTCAATCAATCATTTTCGCAGCCAATATGTACGAGTATGTTTCACGGGGAGAAAATGTATAATAAATTGTACATATTTTCAGGGTTTAAGGAAGAGGAACAGAAACGAAAGAAATTGAAGTAGTTTACACTTATTTATCCAAAATGTTACATCAGAATTAACTTAAATCAGCATAAACCAAGATATCCCCTTTCAGGGCATAAATATCCTTTTGCAAATCCTGAAATTCCGCTACGGTTTCCTGCAGTGCAACAAATTTCAGAATCCAAAAGTGGCAGAAGGCAAAGCAAACACAGTTGTCGAAAAACTCAGCCAGCAGCCCCATCGTAGCACCAGGTGAGAAGTGAAAGTGGAGCTGGGAAATGGAAAATGGAAAATGAGAAATGCCAGACCAACACTTGTTGCCCGCCGCAGACCTAAGGCAAACATCGAGCCACACCTGTCATAGCAGGGAATACACCAGGAAAACTCGAGAGGAAAAGCTGATGGGGCTGCATTCCGTGCGTGCCAATCGGGGGAATATTTCTGCTCTGGCAAATTAAATTGACCTTTGGTCGGTGGACAAATAAATGCTGCAAAAATCGAAGGATTCGCTAACGAACTGGACTCGATCTTTCGATTCAGCTCGAATAAATCCAGCCTCGGGCGCTTAATCCAGAGACCGCAATGCCAGCCCTGCGGTATGCGGCTTACAGCTGGCGGAATAAATGTCAGGGAATGTCACCAGATCCACCAGAAAAGCTAACGGCGAACAGCGGGCTTTAGTTGAAATTGACAGCTGGTTTGCAATTAAATAAGATTTATATTCCGGCCGAGAAGGCACAGACACGCACACACGGCCAAGTCGCTGCCATCTCTCAATCTCGGTGGGAATCCTTGACTACTGGCTGCTGGCTGCTGGTTGGATATTGGAAGTTTCTGCATTAATATGCCAGTAGGTGACTCCACCAAATGACCTCGGGCTGTCAATTCGGGTCGTGTGCGTAGACCACGAACTTTGCTAATGGATGCACACCATGTCAAATTGAATTTATTTCCAGCCCCAAGAATAATACGCCCGAAGATTTCTCATGTTTAATTTATTGTTTGTCTTTGTCGCTTTACATCGAGCACACACACACCTACACACAGGTGGACAGGTGAACAGATGAACAGGTGAACAGGTGAACAGGTGTACAGGTGAGTTGACAAAAGACTTGCAGAAGAAATCGTTCGAAAGGGAAGGCTTTGTGTCTGTCTTTTAAAACAGGGGGCATCCTCCTGACTATACAAATACTCGGGGCTCCTTCTGGCTTTTGGCTCGACATGTACTACATCCCAGGCCAGCAATAGCAACAGTCTCCTTGGCCCAGGTTTTTGCCTTGTTTGCGACTGTATTTATATCGCTGTAGCGCCCAGAGCCATGCACCATTATCTATATGACAACAAATAAGCAAAGGAAGAAGGTCGTCTAGTCTTACACAGTGGAAAATGTGTGTAAGGTCTGTGTTAAAATGAAGTCATAAGCTAGTCCTGTTATCGTTACAAAACTAAAAGTAGGTACCATTATTTTTTAGTAACTGGGTATAAACTTGCATTTTTCATAACTGTAAAGTAGTGAAAGTCTTGATAGAATATTCTTGGAAAAATTAATATATTATTGCCTGCAAATATTAATAAATAGAATAAGTGCAAGTAAACTACATATAAAGATACTAACCTAGTACAATTCGCTTTGAAATAGGGATGTCAAAAAATATAGATAGATCGATATTTAATGGGAAAATCGATTCATAAATTGATATTTTAACGTTGCGATAAATTGATATAATTCTATGTATTAAATTTTGGCTTATCCAAGCTTACGATATTCTTGAAATGTTATTGAGCTTGATATAAATTGCTTACTTGAATTTGTATACAAATACCCACAAATCGGATAATTAAAAGAATTCTTGGTTCCCTTTCTGCTATCTATTGTAGCCTTTCTGCTGGACATATTTATTTCCTTCAGTGTGTCCTGGTAATGAGGTCACTAAAGTGCTGCTACGCACTTTCCTTGATATACTCTTGGTAGACATAGACTTGTTACATAATTCAATTTGCGCGACACTAGCTAAATAATTTATTCTGGGCCGCAAGTGACGTGGCCAATTCGATAACGATTCCGAATCGAATTTGGGCATTGGCGAACCGGAGTCCGGTCCGAAGAGGCCTGGAAAATCACCAGGACTCACGGACTCACAGACGGACGCCCACTCGTTCAGGCTGTAGCAGTGGCATTGTTTTCCAATCAAAAACTAAACAAAACGCAAACACAAGACCCAAACACTTGAGCCACTGCGTAAGCCATAAACAAACACGGCAGAATGACAATGTGAATGGGTTTGGCCAGTGTCGCAGGAGGGGGAGTGGGTCTACGAATGGCAATGGCATTGGGGGTTGGGTGTGGGGTCGAGGAGCAGCACTTGGTCTGGCTGTGACAGTGGCCACAATGCGAGAGCTGCCAGAAAAACAAAAGCCAGCCGGGGAATGGAACAGAGCGGAGCGTTTGTCCATGAATGGACATCGCTCAAGGGGACAAAGGAGAACGAGGGAGATGATGGTTGGCTGGACGGAGGGTCCAAGGGTCTGGTCTGTGAATGGAACCAGGCGTGGGACATTTGAATCCTGCCAGGGTTGACTCAACCATTCACTGGATTGGAATCTCCGAATCTTGGCAGTGATTTCGGAAGTGTGGGCGAAATTAAAGCCAACAATTATATTATTTTCGTATTAAATTTCTTAATTTCGATGGCCTTTAATTCAATCCCTAATTGACTTATCGTGTTAATGTTTTATTTACCAATTTGAAGAGCGTTAATTATTGCCTACGCATTTGTCATTCGATACACCACACTTTAATTGCTCTATTAACCCATTGCAGTTATTGATTTATACATTCTACGAATAATTAATGGCTTAATCTAGTTTATGTTTCAGTTTTTTTGATTAATTCTTTTAATTGATATATTTGTATTTGCAATTAAACTCTTCTTAATCATATAAATGGATGCATTTTGTATTTATTTGATATTTTTTCTTGTTTATTTTACTTTATTTAATTATTTGTAATAATTATCACTTCTAGTCACCGTTTTGGTCACAATTCCCATCACTGCCTGCCTGGCTTTGGCCTATTTCAGGCGGTTAGCATCTTGTTTACCCATTTGCAACGCTTGACAGTTTTCTAAAATATGCCAAGGCAGGCGGCGTGCGGCTGTCTAAATCCAGCTAAGGTCAGAGTTCAAATTGAGTTTGGCCAGGAAATTAAATGGGGGCGGTCTGTGGGGGGAATGTTAGGCTTTCAGGCAGCCGGGCTCCAAGGATGGCAGCCCAGGCAGGCTAATGAAAAGCCCTGCGCTCCTGCTTTTGACTGCGTTTAACGGACACTTGGCCGTGCGTTGCTGGGGTTGCTGTCTCTCCAGTGCTGTCCTCGGTGCCTCCTTGTTGCCAGGACATCCCTCGTCGTTTAGGCCACCCTTTTGCCAGGCAAAAAGGAAGCCCCTGCACTTGTCTGCTGCACTTGCTGCCTGCCCCCTCTCCGCCTGGCTATTAATATTGCCAAAGGTGCGCACTCTTTGGTACTTAAGTGGCTGCCGTCTGGGAACTGTCACCCGGGGTCGACTGCTCTTCCCGAGCAATGCGCCGTGCTTCCCCTCTTGGCATTGTGTCTTTTGACAGTCGACGTCTTGGCCTCAGCCAACCCCCTAACCCAAAGGCCTCACCTTTGTTCCAGCCCCTAAAGTGTGGAGGAGGCGGAGGAGGAAATGCGACCTGGCCAAGTGCTCGGGGATGTCGCGCGGAAATTAAGTAACTAAGTAGAGCTGAGGATTCCGCTTTTTTTTGGGGGAACCGGAGCATAATCAAAACTTTTCATTACGCAAGTAAAGAGAGAGAAAGCATATTTCACAATAAAAACTCTCGGTCCATCGTAAATATAAATAAAGGCATTAAGCGGAGGAGAGCACAACGAACAAAAAAATGACGACAGGTACGCAACTTACCACCGGCCATGGTGGAAAAATTGAGGGGAAAAAAAAAGGAAAAGTTTTATTGTCATAGCGCCCAAACAAGGCATAAACTTGCCTTAAAAGTTTAAGCGGCCTTCGCCGGCTTCGTCAGCTCCTCCCAGCCAGGACCTCCCAGCCAGGCTTACCATCTCCTCCTGCGTACGTTTCAGTGCCTATTTTTAGCCACTCGTGGAGATGTGGCGCAGAAACTTTCTACTCCAGGTCCGAAGGCTGCAAAAAAATGTGTGGAAAATTACAGTGCAACTTTAGGTCCAGCCAGAAGCAGCTACAACAATTTTAATGAAACTTTTCTCCGTCAAACAGATACAGAGAAAGAAATGTAAAGCAAATAAATGAAGTACAAAGGAATCTGAAGAGAGACCAACTTAATTGTAGGGAAAGTCCTTCTTTAGCTTGATAGAATCACTATACATAATAACTTTTTAAATCCTCTTAATTTATACTTAATTTATACTTTATATCCTTCATCCAAAGTAGAATTAAACCCTATTTAAGACGATTTCTTTTAGTGTACATCTCCGGCTCATTGTTCACCTGGTTGTCAGCGGGCAAAGGCGTTGTCTTGGTGCTAATGAAAAGTCAGAAGCTAAGCGAACTACGTGCCCAGCAGCGGGAATCTCCCCAAAAATAATATTAATAATGTTCCGCGAAGAGTCGGGATAGATGGGTCCAAAGTGGGTGGAGGGTAGGCGGGGTTATATTCCAAGTAATGGATGGCAGAAATGTGGCAGAACTTTTCGTGGAAAGTACGATATCTGTTTGGCTTTTCCTTTCCCCAGCTTGGCCGAAATTCCCAACTCCCAAATCCCGGGCAGCACTAAAAATGTCAAAAGTTATAAATAATTTTCCATATAGAAAAGTGATATGTTCAAAACATGTTGTCAGTGCACCGCAGAGTCCGAGCCATGTGGCCGCCGCCAGGACGCAGCAGCAGCAGCAGAACCCTATCCTTTCGAGATTCCTGTCCCAGTTTGCAATTTGCGAAAAATTGCCAAAGCAAAAAACTTCAAAGTAAACAAACAAACACATCACCAAGCTGCCAAGGAGGAGTCGGGAAGAGCAGCACAGCCAGGAGTTCAGGGAGTCAGGGAGCGCCGGAATCCGGAATCCGGCTTCCACGAGTTATGTTGATTTGCACATGTTTATGTCCAGTTAGACGCACCTGGCGGGGCAGAGACGGAGAGCAGGGATCTGGCTTGCAAGGACGGGGCTTGTTTTGCCGCATGAGTTTCTTTTTTTTTTGGCAAGGAAGGCGAAGATGGAAGACAGGAGCGAGGAGCGACATGAAATTTTTATGGCCAGCATTGCCAGGAAAACAATTGCGAAAAGTAGTTTTACCAAATGCGTCGGACACGTACCAAACAGGAATGCTTACCCCGGGAAATTAGAGCAAAGTGCCGCCGCCCAACCACCGCCAACTAAGTCCGGAAATAAACGCCAAGTGTATTTAGACTTTTGTATAAATAACTTGAGACTCTCTTGACTCTCGACTCTCCTCGGGCAAAGGCAATTTAAATTATTGAGCGGCATTGATTGCCGCGGCCGCCGCCGCCGAGTCCTGAGGGGGGTGCAGCTGACGCAAATGCCGCGAGGAGTTGCCCGCGGCCAGAATAATCATCATTAAAGCAACCGCAGCCCCAAAATTATAACCATTACGTTTATAAATAAAATGCGGCGACGGCCCCAGACCGCAGTCCGTAGTTCAGCGACTCGAAAGAAAAAAAAAAGATGAAGGCAAGCTCGAGGGGGCGTGGCCGGCACTTGCCAGCACACTCGCCTGTAATTACTTTGATTTGCACCAAGGCAACGCTGGTCCTGGCTCGAGAAATTGCACGATCCCCGAGTCCTGAATTTAATTTGCAGCTGCCTCGAAGAATAGACAATTTTTGTTTGACGTTATGCCTCACTGGACTGTTCTTTTTCTGTCCTAGTCCGTTGAGGATTGCTGCTGACGTCACAAACAGACGGCCTTGAGGAGGAGGTCTGTCAATTAGCAATTGCCTGGGTGTGAAATTATGGGTTAAACAACGAAGCCACTACCGAAATTCGTTTTCACAGTCGATTGCATTGCCGGCAATTAGTAAATTGTTGCCTGGCTCCCAGGAGAAAGCAGAGAGAGAACGAAAATGAACGAAGAGAAAGCCATGTCCTAGTAGTAGTTAGTGGCCAGTTCGATTGCTTCTTGGCCCGAAGCGATTATCTTATCAGCAGCGATTAGACACGCTTGCTCCGTGATTGCAGACTATTAGGATCTAAGCGGATTTCATTGCACCTTCGCTTTAGACGTGTTTTAGCCAGACCAAGCGCCTGGCTACGCTTCGGTTTAATTAGATATTAATTGGTTAAGCCGCAGCCATCGTTCAACAGGTGCCGCAAAGCCGTAGAAAATTGAAAATCCTTTCCAACACCCAAAAAATAAACGGAACACCGCTGCCACCGTTGCCACAAAAAATAAAAAAAGAAAAACACAAGGAAAACAAGAAAATGCCAGCAAAGCTTACCCATTTATTCAAGGCGTCAAGCCAGGCGGAAATGACGACAAGGCGGATGGAGGCGAGGTGGCCCTTTATCCTTCTCATTGTTGCGGAGCGGCAGTTCAAGCCTTCGCGGATGTCAACCGCAACAGAAGGTGCTGTTGCTGCCTTTCACTTAAACAGTGCGTTTCATAACAATAATTACAGGTTGTATTTGTTGTTTTATAAGTATTTTTCCTGCAAGTTAAAGTATCAAAGGTTTCTCCATCTTACAAACCTTAAAAGCTACGATTTTGGTTTACTTTTTAGCATATTAACTTATATGAAGACTTGCTCTTTATTCTTGGCTTTATAGTGCCGTCGTGCAACTTATTTCGTGTACTTTGCGCCACCGCGAAATGAATGCCACATGACGTAGACAGGAAAAAAAGGCCGAAAATGGGCCCCAGCTTTGTTTCTTCCACATTTCCGTCGCGCATTTTGCCGTGACTTAATTGGTATGCGACCCCCCCTTTTCTCGCTCTCTTTCCCTGTATATATATATATATATATGTATCTGTATATATATATATTTATATATATGTTTGTATATGCATAATACAAATCCGCGCGCGTTTGACGCTTTTCGACTTTTCTGTGTGCGCTGAGCCTTTTGCCTTTTTTTTAGCGCCCTTCTCGCGCTGGCTGCGCTTTTATTTAAAATATTTTTTGTCGTGTTTCTTTGTCGCATTTTAATCTGCACAGAGCACGCGATTACCTTCCCCCTTTAGGGTCCTAAATGTATGTGAGAATTCCGGCAGCAGTCAGGCGATGGTGTGTGTATGAGTGCACTAAGGAAAAAGACATAGTCTATAGTAGCATAGGAAGCTGAGAAAGTTTTAATTCCTGAAAATGATTTGATCTAAGATTTTATAGAATTTAGTTACAATTTAAAGAATAATTCTCAATTTCCTGACATTTTAAACATTTCAAAAGCAACGATTTCATTTAGCTTTGTTGCAGCATATTTTTAGGTGTAATGTTTAGGAGTTTTCAAATCACCAAACTGAAACAAGTCAATGGAAAAGGCAGAAAAATCAATTTGAGATCATTGCATCTCCCTGAAACCTTCAGTACACTCTTTTCAATGCTAATATCTTGTTAAATCTTAAAATAAGAACTGGGTAGGACTTTCTCTCAGTGCCAATGTATGCGTATGGGTGGCATTGTCGTTGCTTAACCGCGATTTACATACAAATCGCTGCCTTTAGCTGCCTCTTTTTGTCGGTCGACGTCGACACATACAAAAATAACGCGACTCTGTTTTATTTTTAACACACCGCCAATTATAAACAATATAAATTTGTATAGGTGTGTGCGTGCGTTTGTGGTTAGTGTGTGTGTGTGTGCTGCTCGTGTTCGTAACTAAGTTTAGTCATTGTTGAAATTAAAATAAAAGGCTGGCGCTGACGCTGCAAGAAAGCCAAGTTAATTTGGCTGCATTCATTCTTTCGCTGACTTTCGTGGACATTTTTTGGATCCTGTTTTATGCAAACACTTGCCATGCAATTTAAATGCAAATTTTGAGAGCCGCACCAAAAATGGCATTTCTTGCGATTAGTTTAGGCCGAGAAAAATATGCATAGGATGTGGGCTATAAATAGCGAACATGGCGGGGCCAATAACAGCCTTTCGCCTCCTCACTTATTGAGATTGATGATGAGCGATGTATTTGGCTGAAATTCAATTTGATTTCCCATCTGACAAGTTAAGTGGCAGAAAAAGCTCGCATTTCAATTACGCCGAACTCGAGGAGGCGGCACCGGCCCCATAATTAAGCCCATAAAATGTGGCATGGCACCGAGGACGAGGCATTTTTATTGCGGTTCGAATTTCCATCAAGGATTCGTTGAGGTCTTGGTCGGTTACAGCTAACCAGCGATTTCTATAAAGTGTAACAATGCAAAAGTGCCAGGGGCCAATGTCATTTTGGCCTAAAATATCAGTTGGTTTAGGCCATAATGGTGGGCCAGAGGCTGCAGAAAGTGGGAGCTCGCTCTCAAGTTGAAGGTGCGTCCAGGGGTCAAGCTTTTGCGCCTCGTCCTTGCCCGGGACTCCCCTCACATGCCCGGCTACGTGAGCCAGAAAAATAAAAGGTAAACACATAAAAATTTGTTGCTGCGGCCCAGAAAAAAAAAGAAAAAAATAAACCGAAAAGGGAAACAACATTGCGGTTAACGAGCTGAGAGAAAAGGGCGAGAGAGATAGGAGGGGCGGCAGGGCATTACCCAGATATACTCGGCGCGGCGCTGCGGTTCGGTTTCAAAAGATGTGCGACCACTGTGCCAAAGGCGACTCAAGGGGTCAGGTGGGCGAGGTCACAGCGGAAAAACAGACAGTAAAAGTCACCCGCCGAGAGCCAGAGCAAGATAGTGAGAGAAGAACGAGCCCCAAACACTCGCTTTTGTTGTCATTTGCAGCATGAAAGTATGCTGTATTAAAATTGTAGTGTGCCAATTGTGTGTGTGTGGGTGTGTTGTGTGTGTTGGCCTCCTCTTTACACACACACACACATATATATTTGTATATTGGTATAAGTGTGGCCCCAGCACGTAGCCAGTGTGCTTTGTAATTGGCGTTTTAGGCCTTTGACGTCAAACCCAAATAATAACCGTTCGCACTTTTGTTTGCTCTCTTGCCTTAACACTTTTGTGGCCAATGGGACAGCTTTTGTGTGGTTGTTTCTTTATTTTATTCGGTTTTTTTTTTTGTTTTTGCACTGCGCCACTAAAAACAAAGCACAACCAGTAACAGTATTACGGCTGACCTTTGACGGGGCAATTAAAATAATTACAATTACAATTTACAATCGACTCGCCATGAATTAAGGCCTACTCTCAGGACTCACATCATTAATTTATATACACATTAGGAGCCCTGCCTTTTGGCTCGCTCATTTAAAATGTATCTAGGCGAATAAAAGCACTTTGTACTAATTACAGGACCTGCTCTCTTCAGCGTCAGTGTCTGTCTCAGTGGCAGGAGAGCTGGATGACTCAAATATTCCCTTTATGAATCGAGCCCCAAAATGCCCAATCATGCTATATTTAGTTGCGAAACTTTTAATGGCCTTCATTATTCTTCTCGGTCTCGAGGATCCGCCTTTAACACTTTTTAATTGCCAATTAAGAAGTTTTTTTTCTTTTCCAGCCTTATTTTTTGTTCTTGCTTGGGGATTTTTGCATGGCCGTCGAATTTTATTTTTTATATTCGGCTGGGCAATCGATCGGTTTTTTTTTTCGCGACATGAAGCCAATTTGATGCGTGAAAGCAAAAGCCAAAGGCAGCATAAAAAAGTAACCAGCACGCGTTAACAAATTCATTTAATTTGGCCAAAACGGGCCAGAGAGGAAGAGCGAGAAGGTGAGAAAGAGAGAGAGAGAGAGAACGAGGGGTAGGCGCCAACAAAAATATGAGTTTTTATTACTCTTGACGAAATGCGAAAGGAAGTGAGCCAAAGGAACCAGCGAAAGGAACGTAACGAATGTGAGCAGCACACACACACACTGAAGGATGGTATACACCAGTGGTGACCGAAATCCACTCCAAAAACAGGATAAATAAAAAGGCAAAACTTTGACAATAAAAGAGAACATCATTAGTTTTATTTATTCTTTTTTAAAATTATTTTTTTAAAGATTTTTCTGAACAATTCAATTACAATATAAAGAATTAAACTAAGGAATTAAAAGAGAATATTTAAAAAATAGATATACTCGTATGTATTCGGAAAAAGAACGAATAAAATTAAACTTCTGAATAGTTTTTGAAAAGACTTCTCAGAAGTTAATCAGATACCATTAGGGATTTTTATAACCCTTAAAAATGCGTCACAAATTAAACAAAATATAGAAATTGTCACTAAGTTTGCTACCTCAAAAAATGCATTGCACATGTCCCTACATTTTTAAGATGATTCAAAACCCTAAAGTAATTCCTGGAGCAATGTTTTGAATGAGATATAATAAAAACACATAAAAAAAGGACATCTCTAACCGTAAAAAACCCGATTGCACAGCACTGGCACACACCCACAGGCCCGCACGGATACGCACCAATACTTGGGCAGCACCTATACAGTGGCTAAAAATAGAAATGCGCCTCCCGGCACTCCCTAAAAAGTGGCAACACAGTGGCAACAGAGACAGCAAACGAAGACAAGACAAGATTACAAATGTGTAAGCAGCAATTCCCAGAAGTTTTTCCCCGCTTTTCCCCAGTCTCTCTCTTCTCTCTCTCTCTCTCTCTCTTTCTTTCTGGCTGCTTTTCATGCTTTCTCTCTCTTTTTTTTGCCGGAGAACAGACGTCGCATATTAAACTGTTGATGGTTTGTTGCTTCGTTTATTTGTTACTATATTTGGCCATTTGCTTTTGCCTTCGCCATTGTTATTCTTTTCTTACGTTCTCCGGCAGACGAGCCTCAGCCGTGCCCTTAAAGCCTCGTTTTCAGCTGTGTGTGATGTGTGTACGTGTATGTGTATGTGTATGTGTGTGATAGGAGTTAATTAAAATATATAAAGCAAACTTTAATGACACACAGCCGTTGAAAGGGCATTTGGCACGCTTTTAGGCAGATTAGGGGACCCAATCTTAATTCCATCTGGCCAGTTGTAAGTTTTGATTCGGCTTTGGAAAAAATATATAAACTTTCCTATGATCCGCCAACAGACGTTTGTCTTTGCTTAATTTGCTTGGCAAGTTGTGTGGAAATGGTGGGAAAATATCACACATATTATACATATATTGGTTATTTATAATCAGTTTTAACCACTTTTGAGGCAGATAGATATGAGAAATAACCTAAATATATTGTATTACGAAAATAATTAAAGGTTTTTGAGGTGAATAATAGATTAATCAAGCAGCAACTGGATTTGGCTTGATTTTATCATAAATTTCTTATCGAAATAACTGTCAAACTCTATTAAATATCAAAGTCCAAGCATTCTGTTAAGGCCTCCCCTCATTAATATTCTTGAATATATTAATAAAATTGAACAAAGTTTAGAAATGTAAAAAATAACATTCTTAAAATAGCAACCAAAATGTAAGCCCACTCTGCGTATACTTAACGTTGCCAGCCACTCTCTCGCTGCCAGAGGCTGCATTAGTTGACAATGATTAAGCTTAATTTCGGTAGAATCTGTTGCCATCATCAGGCATATGTATGCCACATAAAATAACGAATCCCCAAAGTGCTGACTTGCCTCAAAATAGAAAAAGTTACAACATAAACGGAGCCATAAACTATGCGAAATTCTACGAGAGAGAGAGAGGCCAGACCGAGGCCCCGGGTAGAGTGAGCGTAAGTTATGGGAAATTTTAAATGTTCTGGTACAATATGCAAAATGTTGGGACCAGTCGAGGAGCGACCAAGATGGGGAGTAGCCCCAAGGCTGGCAAGGATATAACATTTGCATATAAACTGGAAATGATGGGCAGTCGTGGGCAATGGAGTGCCTAAGTGTTTATATGGCCGCCATGGCTTCATTAACTAGTTATGAGCTGAGAAATTCTGCGGTCTAGGATCCCTACGAAAATTTATCACAATTATTAAAGCGGCGAGTGGCTGATAATTAGATACTTGGCGTAACCTTTTGATACACGATACGACCAGCTAGGACGTGGACGTGGGTCTGCCGCTCCACGGTTGCCATCGAGAGCACGCATCGGTGGGAAGCGTTTTCGGGACGAGTGCGTCCTAAAAGGTTTCCCATGTCGCCGGCGTTAGTCGAGCCTTTCGTGTGGGCGGACCTCCTGCCGTCGCCGTTGCCTTTACCGCCATCGTGTGATTTATCAGCTATGACTATGAAGTGACGCCAAAATGCCATTCTTCCGACACACATGCAGAGGGCGGAACCGGCAATTAGCTTGCAGGCAGGCAGCGCGTAGTCAAAGCACATTTTTGGTACATGGAAACGAGCTTATTAAATTACAATAAATGCGATCCGAAGGCACACAGTTAGGCTCATACCACCAGCACGCCACCTGGCGGCTGTTTACGTTTCTGCTCTAGCTCTCCCTCCTTCTCCAAGCGAATACTGTATTTTTTACGTCCTACAAAGAAAAACAAAAAAAAAAAAAGAAAGAAGAAAACCTGAGGAGTGGAAAGTAAAGTAAATCTAACCTGCGGCCATTTGTTGTACGTGGGTGAGAGCACTGCCGGTGGAAACGACAACAAAATATGTTAAATTAATGGAGGCGATGCTGTCGAGTCCTCTGGTCCTGAAACCCAAAGAGCCAAAGGAAACGCGATCCCCGTCAGGACACAACACACACAGAAGTCCTAAAATAATAGAGAGCACAGCGGAAGATTTTCGCATGGCAAATACATTTGAGCAACAAATTTAATCAAAACCTTATTACGGCCAAGGAAAAGGGAAAATTGCGAACAAATTATGACAGGAGCGGAACGTAGAGTCCCCTTTTCTTTTTTTTTTTTTTTGTTTTTGGGAGAGAACACCTCAATTTGCCGCCGCTGCTTCTGGCGGCTGTCCAGTTTTCCGTGCTGAAAATTGACAAACAGTGTATTCATTTTTGATGAAGGACAATGACAGGCCCATAGACCATCAGCTATGTGCCTTCTTGGCCAACCGAAAGCCGGACAGGAAGAGAGAGAAAGAGAGTGGCTGAAAAGAAAAATGTGTCAGAGACGCTTTCCTGGGCATAATTTGGGTCCAAAAAGTGAAATTTGCAACACGACAAATTGTCAGGACGGAAGGAATTCATCAGAGGGGGAATTGCGAGGCTTGACTTGTCCCACAAACAAGAAAATACGAAGAAAATAGAAAGAGCAGAGAGAAGGAGGCGAAATGCCCATAAATTTGGTATGTGTCATTTATAAATTTGATCAGCCTTTTGTTTTATGCATTGTCCTTTGCTATTTACGGCTGAAATATATGCACGGGGGCGTATCCTGGCCGCGCGGGGGTGTAAGGATGCGAGTTTAATGTCCCAGGATATACCATCCACCCACGATTCCCTTCGATTTCGGCAGCAGCTCCTTCGCTGCTCCTTTGCTGTTCCTACCCGACTCTGTTTATGTGCGCCACATAAAACTATCAATTTATTGCTGCAAAATCGTTGCGCGCTGTTTCCTTTGGCTGGCGCTTCCTGCACACACAAATACACACTCACACTCACACCCACACACAGTCGCAGGACACTCACTCACACTGGCATACAGCTGCACTGCAACTGTGTGCAGTTTGCTCTCTTTTCGTGGGTTTTGTTATTATTGTTGGCAGCCTTTTAGGCGCCACACTGACGAGACAACAGGCGTTTGCAGCTCTCCCCCTTTTCGTCCTTACAGCTCCATCTCCATCTCATTCTGTGTGTGTATGTGTGTGTGTGGGAGCAAAAGGTTTTCTCACTACGCGAACTTTGTTACAAATTTCTGCGACTTATTTTTCGCCACGAACTCGCGCGTTGCTCTCACAGCTCCTGCATTACGTATACGCCACCGTATACGTCTCTCTGCCTGTCGTGCGACAAAAATAGCATCAGTTGGCACTTTTTGGCTGAGTTCGCAAAGCTCAGAGCTCAGAACTCCGACCACATCCATATATAGATATAGATATAGACAACGCTATAGCCGTGGCCATAGCTCTGGGCTCCTTGGCTTGGCAACAGCCAAATCCTTTTTATGCTTTTGATTTTTTGACACCCGACGTGTTGTTGTTGTTGTTGCTGTTGCTGCCGTTGCCGTTGCTGTTCTTGTGGCTTGTTAGCCATCATTGTTGTTGTCTTAGTATGTCAACATGCGTTGATTCTTTTAAGCCAAAAACTTTTGGTACAGTCGCCACCGACACCGATTCCGTGTTTGTGTCCCATCCTTCTCTGTGTGTGTTTTTGATTTGCATAGCGAACTGCACTCGAACGTCATAAGAAGTTTCACAATTTCCCATCGGTATTGCAAGTGGATTTTGTTGACATGTGATTATATCTATTTGCGATATTGTCTTCCAGTCAGCCAAAGCTGTGAGAGCCTTCAAAGGCGTCTCAAACGCTTCTCGTATTTGCCATTTATTGAAATTCAGAAATGGAATGGAAATTTGTAAATAACTTTTATAGGACTTCAACTGAAAATGTCTCTCGAAGTTTGCTTTAACAACTTTTGATGCTAAATTAAATCCCAAGAGAATTCCCTGGCACACAATAAATACATTTCAACTAGAATTCTTTATTGTTGCGACAAAAATTTCTCAATAACTAGTACAGAAATATCAAATCAAAGTTGTTCCGCCACGAATATTTAAGGCGACACAGTTATGAAAGTTTGAATAATATATTTGCAGTAGTTGAATGGGGAAAATAGACCAGCTTAATTTGGCCCGTCCATCAGAAAGTATGCCATTCACCCCCAGAGCTCTAGGTGGCGTCGCTTATTTCGATTTATTGCAACAACGATAAGCTCAGCCAGAGAAGGAGAAGGTGGAGGCGCAACTAAACCGAGAACCCGAAGCAGACCCACTTCCACACCCAACCGGTTAGTTGCAATTCGAGAAAGCAGAAGAGCGCAAAACTAGCAAACAAGCGAAAAAATCAATTTAAAGTTCAATAGCCTCAGTAGCTGGCTAACTGACTGACTGACTGACTGAGTGGGTGGAACTTGCAACTTGCAACTGGCAACTGGCAACTTGGCTCAGTTGGCCCCAAAAAAGAGCATGCCAGCGCGAATGCGACCGAAAATTCGTACAACTTTACACAGCATTGCAACAATTTGCAAGTTATTTGTGTGTGAAATTAAGTTCAAAGTACAAAATGTGGGTTGCAGAAACAACAGGGGAGGGTGTGCTCTTGCCACACAACAAGACAAGGGATCGTTGTCGCTCTGGCAATAAAACTAATGGGGTTCAACGCTGCGTATGCGTAATGTATGCAAAAATTAAGCATAAAGCTGCGCACTTCGCTGTAATCCTCGTTCCTCCTCTGGGAATAAAAACGTGCCCAAGTATCCATTGATGCAATTATGCGGCGACCGGCCAAGTTGATAAATGGCAATCGTCAGAAGCGCCTGTGGCGGCAACATTTACCGAACCCATCGCCATCATCGCCATCATCTTCATCACCATAACCATAACCATCGCCTCCATCGATGAAGTAGCAGCAGTCCAGAGACGTGGGCGCTCTTCACAATGCAAATGGCTCCTCGACACGCCACGCAGTCGGAGGTAGACAGTGTGCCTAACGAAGCGAATCATCAATTGATTCCACACTGACAGCCGAACAACATTACGCCGGAATGGCATACAACAAGAACAAGGTGGCAGAAGCCCAGAGCCGAGTCGAGTGTCGGGTTTCTGTCATTGCAATGCATTTATGCTTTGTCAGGTGATTTAACAGCTGCATCATCAGCCCCGGCAACTTGACAACAGTCCCCGGAATGGCACCTGTCGACAGCTGCTGAAGGGCAGTCCATACTTATGTTAGGTTTTTTTTTTATTTGGGGTAGACAAAACGAGTTAATGAATCAAATGCACTTGGCACGGCGACAGGAGATTGGAGCATGTGTTTCGTACATTAAAATTGATTTACAGTGAGCAGAACAGGCACCTAGTGATTAAGGCACCTCCTAGCTTGAAAGCGACACAAATAAAGGGATTTATAATGATTTATAGAAGAAGCCTATACTGCATTTTTATCATAGAAAGTTTTTAGAAACTATTAAAGTTAATTAATTAGTCAGAATGAACGAAACAAATGGGAAATAAAAAGAGGAAAATGGAGTTGAAATGATGTGAAAACTAATGCTAATTAAAGTGTTATTTTCACAATAAAAATATGTAGTTTAGCAACATTAAATTGTAGGAATATTTTAGCTTATGCTAGAATGCCAGTAATCACTTCTATTAAATATGAACAATTTTCAACAGGGCAACAATTGGCAACATTTTCCATTAAACTAATCAAGCTAATG
This sequence comes from Drosophila parvula, assembly GCA_018904695.1. Lineage (NCBI taxonomy): Eukaryota > Metazoa > Arthropoda > Insecta > Diptera > Drosophilidae > Drosophila > Drosophila parvula. The sequence goes on from JAEIIG010004695.1 coordinate 32,293, forward strand.
AACAGAATGCTCTTGAAAAGTCATTAATTTTTCAATGGTAACGGCAAGCACCTGCTAATTGAATACTCCATGGATTTTATGGCAATGAAAACTGAAATAAAACGCGGAATTATTAAGTGGCAAACGGGTCGCGTGGCAAAAACGAGAACAGAACAGAACATGCCAGTTTTTTTTTTGGATGCAGCCAAAAATAGCGCAGGAAAGTTTTGCAAGAGCAAAAGCGAAGCGCGGAAATAGCAATTGTGGAGGGGTCCGGTGGGGCAGGGGTTCGAAAATTCCCTTATATGGATGGGGGTGTAGGGTGGTTGTAGAACCTATACGGACAACTTGAACAGCAAATCCCAATACACAAACATGCACCAACAGCGACACACATGTGGCAGCAGAAACTAAACCGGAGGCGCCAACATGTCCTACAAGTGATTTATTTTTATGTATTTGTTGGTGGAAAAGGCAACAAAAAAAAAGAAGCGGAGAGAAATGGTAAACGAGAATAGAGAAAAGGCGAGCAGCACACAAAGTGAAATGCCACAAAAAATAAAGTTTGTATTTCACTTGTTTTTGTTGTTCGACGACGATGGCGGCGGCGTCGGTGCAAGCGAAGCGAAGCCAGCCAAGCCTGGATTTCCACCCTGCCTCTGCCACCGCGTGGAATCAGCCGCAGAAAGCAGTAAAGTAGCAGACGTGAAACTATTTATAGCAGCAGGCAAAAAAAAAAAAAGAGTGAAGAAGAAAACTGGCTAAGCGGCCACACAAACAAATGCAACCGGGAAAGGCAAAGAAGAAAATATCCATAGCATAGTTTTATGCGATGGAGCGCGCTGGGTATTCGCCTCCTGCAAGTTGCAACATTTAGACGAAAATCATGGCAGACATTAGCGTGTGCAAAAGTTTTACCCTGAACGATTTATGGGCAAAGTTTGGGGCTTCTTACCTGGCCCATTCTCTGACTGACTGTGTCACCCGTTCTAACTTGCCTCCATTTTTTTCTCTGTGTTATTTGCAGAGTGCCCCACCGCCATTGACGGCATGGAGCGGTTTGCCTGCCCGGTACCCGACCGGCAGGGCAGGTATCGTTGCATAGACGACCATGTCCTGTGCGACGGCTTCATTGACTGTCCCGATGGCGAGGACGAGGACCGGAGATCCTGCATGTTCTACAAGACGGTGAGTTCGACAATAAATTGATGTATTAATTGTATAAATACTTCGATTTATAACTGGCCCACGTGGCGTATACGTTATTTTCTCGCACTAATGAGTGCTGCTTGTTCTTCTTGGCCTCTTTGCAGACGAAGGCTCACTTGGATGTGTTAGCGGATGCGTTACTGCGCTGGGCGCGAGGGCGTTAAGCTCCACCCCCACCCACCAAACACACACACCCACAAACACACACACCTACACACACACTCGACACCTAGAGAACTCACTTTAAAGTTTAAACATTAATGACAAAAGATTAGTTTTAACGTGTCCCTCCTCCCAACCCAAGTTAGGCGAAAGTCTATTAAGTTTCAACATTACTCGACACACACACAAAAACACAGACAAGCCAACCACCCGCCTGTCCTTTGACGAGAGAGAAAAATCCAGAGGAAAATTCGCAAGAAAATAACAGAAAAAACAACCAATACAAGACAGACAAAAAATACAGCAGCTTGAACAAATCGAAAAAGAAAAGATAAAAAAGAAAACTGAATGGATTGCCAAGTAAGAGAACCGAATGCAATGATTAAAAAACAAAAACAAAATGAGGCAGCGATTATGCTTAATGAAAAAAGGTATGATTATTATTACACTATTATTATTAAAAATTAACTTAATGAAAGCCCAAGAACAAAACAGCAGTTATACATACTAAAAAGCTAAATTATAATTCAACAAAAACAAACGAAAAACAAAAGGAGAAAATGAAAACAAAAAGTGGGGAAAAATATGAGAATAAAACCAAGCTGTTCTTTTTTCATTTTGGAATTTTGTTTCGCCGGATGAGAAAACAAAAATTGGGCCTAACTATTTTTAGTATACATTAAATACAAATATATTATAAATATATCTTACTATATATGAAATATATATTTCGTGTACATTAT
>JAEIIG010004708.1:0-12272 GCA_018904695.1 Drosophila parvula
ATATTAAACCTAACCACATCTTTTAATTATAATATTTTAAGCTATTCGTGATTATAGGACCAAATAACATCAGTACAACTCCGATACCTTTTAAACAATAAATTAAATGTGTTCCAAAGTGTGCAATAAAATATTAAAGAATCCCAGTATATTAAAAAAAAATCGTTCAGCATAAATTTAGTCACAATTTTAAATTGGTTTTTTAATCAAAAACAATTTCTATGGCACTCCTGATTTTCCTAATTCTCTTCGCGTGCTTATTTAAATTGGTTAAAGCTGTAACTGCAAATGGTCGACACTTTCAGATAAACCACAATGAATACAGGTATAGGAATGTAGATGGAGGTCCCCCGGAACCCAGACACGCCCCCACTCATGGAGGACCAGCCACTGCCCACCGCTAACAAATGACTCCAACACCGATGGAATGAGCAGACAATAGATAAGGCCCAGACAATGGTTGGTAAAAGAGAAGTGGAGAAATGTAGAAATGGCCACAAGCTGAGAAATCAATGCCAGTCAGTGGGAGTCAAGGAAGGGTCTGTCGGGGGGCACAGACACTGTGCCACATGTGCAACCTAATCAAAATTTCAATCAAAATGCGCAAAATGCTGCAATGAAAGGTTCACAAAAGGCCACAATAAATACGCTCAAATACACACTAATGGTTTAGCATGAGTAATCCAATCCCATACAATCCAATTCACTTGAATTGTAGCCAATCGGGGGTCTATAATTGCGATTAAGAAGCCAATTACCATTACAAATTGTTGGGTCAATTGTTTGGGATTTTCATTTCCAATTCGGAGACAAGAAGATTAACAAATCAATTGTTAGGCAATAATTGAAATAATTTGGCGACAAATGGAAAAATGAAGTAAGCAGGTGTGCCCTGTAAATAACTGTGTATATGAAATGTATTAAAATGGTGTACAAGAGTATGCAACAAAATTGTAGATGGTATAAAAATAGCTGATTTTAAATTTGTTTATTTTTTTAAAGCACTTGTTTCTCTCTCTCTCTCTCTTTTTCTCTATTTAAAGTTTATAAAACAAATGTCAGCTTACCCGTTAATTGTTAAATGTGTCTTCAATAGCTGAAATGAAAGAAATGAAAAATATCGATTAGATATAAGGTTAAAACTACTCAATAACGTAGATTTTATTGATTTTTACAAAGTTCAGAAATTGCTATTAAAATATTTAAAAAATCCCACCAAAACCCAACTTAAGTTAACGCTAAACTATCGCAAAATGGCCGTTAAATAATTCAAACATTTTCTTCAAGTTGGCAATGCTTAAGCTGAAGTCTCTCTTAAAGCAAACTTAAGAGCCCGCTAGCTTACACGCACGCACACACACACGACAGCCACTCAGCTGGCAATGTCAGTGACGCTCGCAAAAAGTTCCCACAGTCATTAGGGTCATGATGTGTCTCTTCTCGCCTCTATTTGGTCTCGTGTTCACAATTTGTTTTTAATTTAAAATTGCATGTGCATGAATGCCTTCGCACATGGCCCTAAGATACACATATATACATATGGCCGAGCTAATGTTGCCCGAGACTGTGTGCTTTAGCATTGGGCCCATATAAGAGCACTGCTCTCTGAGTGGCATCTTGAGACGTCGCTGCCGCAAAGATTGAGTGGCTCGAGGGCTTAAAAGCTTGGTAGGCAGGTGAAACAGCTTTTTTTGGGGCTTAAGCTCGGCTTGCGGTTGAATGAACTTGAGCTTAAAGACGCTACAAAAAATCGAGTTATTGCACTGCAATTAAAGATGTTTAATATTTAACGATGCAATATACTTTCAAAATTTAATTTCGTAACATAAATGAATCTGCTAAGGCCCTGGATATTTTTATACTTATTTTTACCTTCGAACTTTTGTAATCCGAACATGGGATATGTATTGAGAGAAAAAGACCGATATATCCACAAAAATATCGCGTTTAAGGCGTATCGTGAATATAGTTAAAAGCATATATCCAAATATGTATGTAATATCAAAAACTATCGTATTAAAGTTATAATAGCGATAATATCGACCAAATATCTGAAATGTTCACTGAATTTATTAGATTATCAGATTTTCCATATATCAAGCGTTAAAATATCGATTTATACATTGGACTTTGCATCAAATATTAATACAAAACCTCATATTTAATACAAAATTCGTGACTCAATGTATAAAATACTATTGCAAAGAGTGAACCTAAAATTCCCAAGTACGAATTCAGCTGCATAAATTATTTTGAGAGAAATAAAGTCTCGTTCCATTCAAAAAAATCGAATCCGTTCCAATTATCTTATCTCATTAAGTGGTTTACTTTCCATTAAACTTTTGTATTTGCAGATTTTTTTTGTTCAGCTAATGTTTATCTAATGCGATAAAAAGTGGTTTACTTCGGGCAATCGCTTCTCCCGTTCTTTATCAATTTCATATCCCGCAGAGTGTTCTATTGTAGGGGTCGCCTTTTCAGAGGGGTGGACAGTTTTCCGAGTACTTAAAAGTAAACTTACTCGCACACACACACACATTTCACACCCCAGCAATTAGCCAAGGGTTGCGCACGCCTCCCTTTGGCCCTTATTCCGCCCCCTTTCCAGCCATCCTTAAAACCCTCTCCTCCTGCCAACAGAATTTTCAAGTGTCCCTGCCTGCTATAAGGTTGCAAATGCAATTATAAAGCATTTAACGGATTAGAGGCAATAAAAAGAGGAGATTGCTGTAAAAAAAAAATAGAATAAATACCAGCATTATGGGATATGGAAACCTTGAACGGGGGGTGAGTGGCGTGAGAACCGAACAGAATTTCACAGGAATTCAATTTAATAAAGCCTGCGAAACTAGGACAAAGCTAGTGAAAAAATGCTATGAACGTTTTGCTGGGCCAACTGCCCAGAGTTAAAAGCCGGCCAACTTTATTGGAAATTTTCGAAGCCTTTAATTAATTTGTATAATTAATTGTTTACCAACTATGCTGAAGGCCTTAGGTAGAAATGGCCCTGCTCCGCTTGTGGGGGCCATAAATATTAATGACAGATCCAGTTAGCAATTTGAAGCTTATTTTTTATGCCCTTGGGACACACTTTCCCCCATTAGGTCGAGAGTGAATTTCTAGCTGCGACTCTATATACATTGGCCATAACTATAAATATCTCAATTATGGCTCAGCTCTCGCTTAACCATTACGCATCCAATTTGTTGGCGCATCATTTTCCATTCATTTTTCTCCGGCTGCTCCCCTCTCCAGATACAAATGGCACCTAAAGTGTGTGTAATGCAATTCCATTTTACAGCATTTCTTCAACAGACACTCCCTCTCCCATTTCTCGGGGCTTTTCTGCAATCGCTGGAGTCATGTGCCGGCAATTGGGAATGATTCCATTGGACTCCCGGCTCCGACGTCTGAGGTCTGCGCCTCTGCGTCTGCCTTTCATGTCTCACAGTTGGATTAGGGATGGTTTAAGCATATCGATATATTCAGATAGTTTCGAATTTAAGCTCAAACTTATATATAATAATGTTTAATGTTTTGATATTAAACATATAGATATATTGAGATATTGAGAATTCTATACTCTTAAAATGTATCGATAAATATAAATACGATAATAATTTGGATCATTTATATTTGTGCTAAGTAGACTGCACATTCCAACGTATATTTGTCGATATATTCTCCTTTGAAGTTAGCTTTATTTTCCTGCTTAATTTACGTAGATATTGCACAGCTCTAAAACCGATGCAGATGTGGACACAGCTTCGTATACAGCTGCTGACAACGACCGCGGACACCAATTGGAACGTGCCCGTTTAGTTTTTCCTTCGCTTGGTCTCCTTCTCAGCGGCTAAAATTGCATTAATGCAATTCAGTTTTTTTCCCCTGGCTTACACTCTGCCTTCTCTCAGTCCATTTTTCTTGGGAGAGGGGAAAAACTGCCAAGCGAATGTCAAATTGTGTGTATTTCGAGACAGGAGAGTTTGAGTCCAAGGGACTTTACACTTTAAGAGATTGAAAGGAATTCAGATTCCTAAGAAATGACACTACTATCTTATAGAGTTTTTTGTTGAAAATTGAAATAGGAATTCTTGATATAAAATGTATAAAACAATGCTTACTTTAAGCTATCTTAAAATAAATTGTTTTAAAATGTGGGTTCCATAACTAAGGCAATAAACATTTGCTTAACAATTGTTTCTGTTTAATAATCGCTTCATTTTAAATGCACATTCCAGAGGTAAATAACGATAATGGATTGAGTGTGTGTGGGAGAATGAGTTTCTCGAGACACCGGAAGGTGAATCAATAAAGAAAATAGTATCCCAATCGGACACCTCGAGGCGTGGCTCTGCTGATTGGTGTTCTATGTTTTGGTGGGGCATGCCACAAGATTAATGATGGCCGTTAAAGTGCCTAAACTTGTTTTAGACCACGCCAAAATCGACACCCACATACACACTCGCCAACATAATAAAAGTTGTGCAATTGTTAATCTTCCTTCTAGCTAGAGACCATAAACCAAAGACAGTCAAGGCAGCTTAATGAGGCAGAGTGCCCTGGCCGAAGCGATATCTACTGTCTTCTGGATTTTCCTCCACGTTTTTCATCTGACTTCGACCACGCCAAAGTCGTTTCCTTTGCCAACGCAAATATCAACACGGCACATCGTACATTCGTAGTGGCTTTTGTTGCCGTTTGTGTAGCGTTTTTTTTTTGTATTTTTTTTATTGTGGTTTTGGCTTTTTCAATTGCACTTGAGGTGCTTCTTCTTCTTCGTCATCAGCACACACCTTGAAGGTGGAAAAACAATAATAATAAGACCAAGCATAATAAAAGCCGGATGTCCATTAAAGTTCTTCTTCCCAGCTGAAATTCTATATTTTTTTCCCCCCATATCGCCTGTAGGTTGATTGGATACACAGAACGTGTGGGTGTCGGCTTATGAATTTGCTTCCTCTCATCTCTGGAATTGGTTTTTGCGGGTAGAGAAACCCGGTACCTGGTCCGGGCCAGGCACAAAAGTTAAATGTACCTCAAGGATACGAGTCGGTAAGGAGAATTTGATTGAAATTGATTGGCTGGATAAAGTTGAGGTGAGTTCGGTTATTTGTTGTAAAGTAAGAAGTCAAATATGAGAGAAAGGAAAACTGGTGGTTATGCAAATTATGTATTATTTTGGATTGGGGTTTAGTCTTCGACGGCAAAAAGAAAGATTGCTACCCTTCTAAAGGATTGCTTCATATAATATAATACAGATTAATGCCAACTAATGCCACAAGGGTAAATATGTAATAAAATCAAACACCCGATGAGTAAATAAACCCGGATTAAGCCCTGGCTGACATTAACACGCGCCAAAGCCGTCAGGCCACAGATATAGGGTACACAAATTATTTCGCACGCCCACGATCTCAGATCCTGGGAAATTCCCACGGGAACTGTGGCCAGAACACGCGTCATGACCAATGCCTCTTATTCCCCCTGCCGTTCCTGTTCCGGCTTCCAACTCCTTTTCTCTTTCTCCGAAGGAGAGAAAAAAAGCTGTTCTCAGCGTTTACACTTGTAGCCGGGACATAAAGACAAGCGTCTGCCACAGCGACGCTTAAGGATAATGTGCCGCACGCTCGAGGCGGCCTACAAAAGGAACACTGCGAGAAACAATTAGCTTTAACTGGAAAAACAAAAAAAAAATGTATTTCAAATCGTTGTCAAACATTAACATATTATTAAAAAATAAAAAGACTACGTCAGAACCTTAAATTGAATAAATGTATTAGGCTAAGTTTCCCAACAAGTAATTTTTCCCATCTAGAAATTACATTTTTGCCCAATTTTTTCTGAGTGCAGGGAGTGTCCTTGTTAACCCCGGAGTCCGGCACTGAAAATCGACGAGGGTGCGCCGGATCTCATGCAAAAACGTGCCGAGCACGAGCCGCTGCGGAAAATGAAGGAAGGAAAACTTTCCAAGTTGCGCTGGCAGTGGTTCGTGCCTGCCGGTGACAGTTCCTTCCCAATCTAATTGCTCTGGTCTGCTTTCGTTTTTTTTTTCGGGCCGACGAGGCAACAACCCCATCAATCTGTCCGGTCCGCTAACTGACATATTAATTGCTCATAAAGCATAAACAGTCACCACCAAAAGTGTAGTCCTCCTTGATTGGGCGCCGAGGGTTGCTGCTTGTTATCGTCGTGCAAAGCATGCAAATTTTCCAGCCAAATATGAGAACCGATCCTGTTCTGCCATTTGACCTGAGCACATCCCCAGTTCAAGTGTCTGTGTGGCATTATCCTTGCCCGCCAGACAGTTGCCTTAACGCTTCGCTGCCTCTTTGGGAGTGCGAGTCCAAGGATGGCGGGACGGGGATGTGAGTGCTCCTGCTAAATTGCTCATTAGCTGGATCACGGACTGGGGAAGTGGGGGCGCCCGAACTATAAGCAAAGTAGAAAAGTAGGAAAGGAAGTGGAGTTCAAGTTTCTGGGACCGAAAGGATACCGTGAGAATCCACGCAACACGGACTTGACGTGACATAGGTCAGGTTTCAAAAGGTCAAAAGAAACCTAAAAGTTAACCTGGCAATCTTGACTTTAAGGATACTAATTAAATTTAGTTAATTTACTAGTGTTTATTATAATACCGGCCTTTCACAAATATTTTCATCATAAGAAAGATGCACGAGAGAAGAGAAAGAGAGAGAGCCCTCAATAAAAACAATTATTTGTTCATAATGCATTTCACTCAATTTACTCTGCAACTGGGTTTCTTCAGTCTGTCATGCCCATCATCGTCAGCCACTCTTTGCAGCATTAATTGGTAAATTGTTCAGCTGATATCACAATTTAATTATCGCACATTAATTGCCCGACCAACGAAACTGCACCCAGACGAAGGAGGGCCGCCATCTGGGAACTGCCTACAATCGAATTAAAGTTAATTTTTCATGCTCTACTAAGAGTTATGCACACTTCGCGTTTGTCAACCGACGAAGCCACGGTGACACGGACACATAAATACATACATATATATATGTATATAGTATATATATAAATATCGGACGCGATTTACGGGTGGAGCACATCCACATCCAGTCTCTCTAAGTGGGATGCCGCGTCTCTGTCGTGCTTGGTTGCTCATTTATGACCATGGCGCTCCGGCAGCACAATGAATGTATGTAGTATCTGCCAGATACTCGTACTCGTACTCGTACTCTTACCCGTACTCGTTCGCGTTCTTTTACTCGGCACGCACACAGAATGCAATTGCTGCTGGGCGGAGTGGAATCGGAAGTTGTTGATTCAAGGCTCCGGGTAGCAGCTTTAAGTCACCTTTTGGTCGTTTGATGCTTCAGTGAGCTGCAACTGCCGTCGCTTCCCATTTCCTCGCCGGGTCTCGGCGGGTATGGCAGTTCATTGTGCTCCAGGCAACTGGGTTACCTCTTTGCTGCACCGGGGCACTGATTTTATTTAAAGCCAGTTGGGTTAGGGGCATCCCCGAGGGTCAGTCTGGTCATGCTTGGGGAGCAGTTAATTAATGTAAAGGTAACATTAAGTTTCCGCTACAAAAAGGGGATGCAATCGCCAGTTGGTAAAAGTTTTTGGAGCGGTCAAGGGGTTGGGAAAATATATAAAATCTTTACAGAATAATTTGAGTTGTTAAACACACAAAATTCCTTATCGAAATCATAGTTCATTGTTAGTTTACACCTCCCTTGGGTTAACAAAGCCAACGAAAGCATTTCGATCAGCAAATAGGATTATGTTACATTATCCTGGTCTGACATTTGACATCAAGCCTTTGCATATCAAATGACAGATGACATTTGCCATTCCGATAGTGGTGGTGGCGGCGGTACGAAGACGCATCTGTAATATTTATGCACATAATGCGCACACACTGCGAATGTATCTTTGTATCTCGCAGATGCCATTAGATTTACGAGCATTCCCAATGACAAAGAAGCTTCTTCCTGCTTGCCTGTCTTTTTGTATGCCTGTGCATCCAATTCCTTCCAATGCCAGCCACGTCGTCGAAATCTTGATAAATTTCTAGACAAACAGTCGCAGCTTTGGAGCCACACACCCACCATACCATATGATGAATTCGTTGGTGATAATAAATCAAACACTAAAACCAACAAAAAAAAATAACACTTTTCCAAGCTTTTCTTTAATCCTCTTGAGTGGTTTCACTTGGGTTTATTGTGTTTTTATCAAAAACAATTGAGTCTGACTCTTAGTATGTGGGGATAAGAAAGCTTTTCTTATTACAAAAATAATTATAATTAGATCTATTGATAATCACTTAGATAATTCTGATTGAACTGATAATCTGGGAAATGTCAGACTATCAATGTGATAGCCGAACTAAATTGATTAAATTTGATAACAAAATCGTGGGCAAATAACAGGATTAAGCGTAGATAATATGCATCTTATCAGTGTTGATTTATCATACAGAAAATTAAATATTGCATACCTCTACAAAATGTTAATATATTCGTAATATGATTGGCAAAGGCTGCATTTAATATACAACATTTAATTTACTGAGGAAAGCTTCCTAAAAGTATTTTTGTGGATTTTAAAAGTAGGATTCAGTTATTTTTTCTAAATAAAGTTCCATTCTTCGCCAAGTTATACAAAAACTAAATCGATTAATCTTGATAATCCCCTGAGACACTCTCTAATCCTCGCAATGCCCCAATTAAAAGCAAAATTGATGTATATGCAAATTGTATCTTTCTCTGTCCGACTCCCACCCTACCCCAATCGCATCTTAGTTGCCAGGCAGACAAAAGAATAATAATTCACTCCCCCCAGACAAATTGCCATCTTAAATTATATTTGACATTTAAATAATAAATGTTGATTGTGCCCTGAACCGATCGCTTCCCCATTTGTTTTTGTTATTCAACTAAAGATCATAAAGTTGATTAAATCGTTGCCTGATCTGCGCTTCACACTTTTTTTTTGGTATTATGCCACCATTTGTCATTCAATCTTTATTATATTTTTGTTGTTAAAAATTCCAGTTTTGAAGCTTTAATTAGCAGATTTCTTTTTATCGCTTTTTTTTAGCCTGTGTGTGTGTAAAGTTCTAATTTACACACTCTTTCATGGTTCAATTAACATGTTCGAGTGCAAGTCATTGGCCATGCTTTATCTGTATTAATGAATATGTATTTTGGTATATAGTATGTAATAAGGTCATTGTATTTGCTGAAAGGCTTTTCGAAAGTAACCAATGCCAAAATGCACATAATACTGTTACCAACGGCGAATGCCGACAGCATGGACTTAGGGGTCTTAATATATATTATTATGATTAATCATCAGACACAAAAACCACCGACCGACTAACGAAGCTTAGATACGTTTTGGTTTCACGCCCTCAGGTCACGGCATAGGATAGAAAAGTATAAAAATAAATTACATTTTTTACCGATTTTTTGCTTTGATTTTTTGTTGAGCCAAAAAAAAAAAGCTTGCGGCAATTAATGTTGCTATTCATCTGATTCAAATTCTGAACGTAGGCATATCCAAATAAGGCAAATTAACTCAGTCTTTTGATGTCATAACGAGAAGCAATGAAATCGCTGTTCCACAGAATATCTTATACTTTTTTTTTTTGTGTTTCTTAAGATCAAAACACAAGCAAGACAGCGTTGAGGGTCAAAGGATACAGAAAAAAAAGCCAAGAAACCGAAACGAACGCGTGCCAGTAATGAAAACACCAAATAAAACAACAAACAGACTGTCAACGAAGAAGAAATCCCAATAATGCAAGCGTCGCAAGTCCAATGTACATAAACATTCGGAAAATAAGAACAAAAAAAAAATAGGAATCAACAAAAAAGAAATGGCAAACACGGCTTTTGAAATGACGGCTTCTAAATACTCTTATAATTAAATTGAAGAAAGTATCTCCTAATTTATGGTTTGATATTAAGGAAAACCAACTGAAAAATAATGGATAAATTCTTTATGTCAATTTTAATTTTAAACTGACAATCTGATCGATATACAGTTATAATATCGTATAGTTATAGTATAGTATAGTTATCGGTACACTATACGATACGATATACGATTCTTAAAGTGTTTTAAAGTTTTCACATTCGTTTATCTAACAGTTAAAAGTTAACTGAGATACATCTTAGAAAACTCTCTGGAAGACTCTTTACACCTGATTTAATCAAAGCAGTCCTTTACTTAGTTATCAAATAACCGCCTGGCCTTAAATCTGTACTGAGGGTTTAGTAACAGGCAACTTATCGCGGTTACTGGGTAACCGATGCTTAACCGGCGAAAAGCTGCCCTGACCGGATCTCGATGCTGCTAATTGCCACTCGCCCTTTATCAGCTTTATCTTGATCCGGAAAAGAAAGCGGCAAGCTCTCTGGGATAATGACATAGTTCCGAATAATCCCGAAAGGGCATCAGATCGCGCGACCATATGGCGTTGCCTTGGCAATGTGACAAAATGCAAATGCGGCTGCTCGGCTCAGCTAACGGTAAGCTGACGGAGCTGCAGAAAAACGGTTTCTGTTCTTGATTAAATACACCCCTCCCTCCCACATACTCGCACACAATCGTAGTCAACACGCACACTCACACACGCTTACGTGAAGGAATAAAATCGCAGGAAAATAAAAAGAGCGCCAGAACGGGTCTCCTCTGAAAAGAAAATCAATAATTTGGTGTTTTGGGCTGCTCTGGTTCTTGTTATTATTGTGACCCACCAAAAAATTGTGGCACCAAAAGGGGAGTACGAAAATTGGAGCAGAGTAGGTTCGCTGTGTGTGTGTGAGGCCTGTGAAATATTTATTCCAACTCACCTGCGCTAATTTAGTGGAGCTCTCGTCTTTTGTGTGTGTGGAGTTGAAATTTTGACGTATTTGGGATCTTTTTTGTGTACAAACTCCCAAGCTCAAAGCAATTTAAACATGTTTTCTGTACTTTGCTCTTGGCTTTGTTGTTGTTGTTGCCCAAAATAAAGCCGAGAAAAACAAACAAAGCAAGAAACTCCGTTTCGGACTGATTACACAACGCCAACAACAACAGCTAGCAACTTTATGGAGCGGAGTTTCTCGGAGAGTTTTGGCATCAAGCGGCTTTCAATTAAAACAATGATTCCAGGGCCAAACTGCTACACATGTTTCTGGAGTGCTGTTATTAGTAATTTTCATTAAAACCCCGAACCGGAGTTATTATTTTGTATGCCAAAAATTTGCACCAAACAATTCGCCAACACACGCACGCACACACACACGACCGCCTGCGAACGAGTGCCAGAGAGAGCAGCGTGGAAAGAGCTCCGCCACGCGAGAACAGTTAACGGCAACTGAACTGAAACTCACAGCGAATCCCAACCGAAACGAAGGCAGTGCTTGCTATGACTGTGTTTATGCGAAGCTCAGTTCGTGTACTCTGTTCTTCAAAAAATAAGAAAGCAAATACACGGAAGTTTGCTATGAATTCATAATACGAAATGATGAAGGGTAGCGAACATAATTTTGTAAAAATAGCGCGGAAACGGCAAGCAAATAAAACACAACTATAGATTTACTGCAATTGAATTTGGAATCACAGTGAAATATTCACTTCTTGAATTTCATAGCATGAACAGTCGACCTCGACGTAGCGCCGCTGCTGGCGCCGCTTGGAGCCCGAGCTTCCCGAAAAAGAGAGTGCGAGAGTAAGATGAAGCAAGGGTGCATTTTGCGCTCAGCTGAGAAGCGCCATTTAACGGTAAAGTTCCAATGAAGAGTGTTGCCAGACGGATGCAATTAAGCGGCAAATTTAAATCAGATATTTGTAGTTTATCGCAGTTCTAGGGTTCAAGTTTATTATAATTTAATGGAGCAGGTTTTGGATCGCTGGTAAAGGATGAGTTCTTAACATGTGTTTTGTAAGTTTTTGGCCCGGATTACGCCTTAACTTGTACCGTTTGGGTTTGTTTTTAAGGCGGTTTTTGGTGCCGTTTCTTCTGAGACTATTCACGGAGGTTTTTGAAGCTAAACCTTCAGATGTTCTAAAAATAATGCCTGTAGTACAAACATTTCTTAAGTTTCAATATATATAATTTGTCAATTATAATACGGCTTCAAATGGTTCAAATTAATCTTCGTTACTTTTCAGCTTGGCCTTCTTTGGGATCGTGGAAGTGGCACTTCAGCGCCGATTCAATTTCACCGAAATTGCTGTGGCTTCTGGTCGACGGCTGTCCAGCCAATTCGGTGTCCACGAAATCGATTATATCCCCAATGCGA
>JAEIIG010004785.1:0-36541 GCA_018904695.1 Drosophila parvula
ATTTGTACTTTAGATTTGTTAATATATTAGATTGTTTATATTTTGTATATATTATTGTACCACATATTTTTGTGAAGAGTTATTAAAAGAATATATCATATTAATATATCTTATAAAATAGAATTTTATTGTTCGTATCAAAATACCTTAAAGTCGATAATAAATCCAAGATGTGCAACAGGTTTCATTTCTCAAAAATGCCGCCTAAAAATATATAAAAATACCTATTGATATTTTTAAATGTTTTTCCCTATAAAATTATTACTAATTATATATATTATATGTATATAAAGTTCACTAAATGAATTTTTAATTATGCTTTTTATATTTTTCCGAAAATATGAGAAATATGAATCTCCCAATACTTTCAGATCGTTTTGTACCTCCTAGTCCCTGTTACGTTGCACCAAAATTTGGATAAAATGCAACAAAACTAAATATTATCTAATTTATCGCTTTATGGCTGAAATAATCAAAATGTTATATTAGCCAGCGAAGCCCAAAAAGGTATTTCCTGATCGCAACTAGTTTTAATTGGGGCCTTTTGCCACATTCAAGTATTTCTCACAATGCAACCCTAAATCAGTTCAAATAAATCCAGTTGCTTACTTTTCCGAGCATTTTCCATAAATGTTTTTTCAACCACAACTGAATTTACAAGAGATGTGGATTGCAGGTTGCATTTACTTAGTGGCATTCGATGCTCAACGAGGCAACATTTGGAAGTTGCTGAAAAATATGTGTCCCGCTCCATACAGTAGAATCTCAACCCTTCTCGCGCCACACGGCATGTGTTGGAAAACTTTCGACTTCAGTACACAACTTACCTAAACTTCTGGAGAAAAATTTTGTAAACTTGGCCGAATGCAGGAGGAACTTTCCATTCGAAGCTTGAAGTTGGCCAGAGAGTAATTGATGCACTCGAGGGCGAAGGAGAAGCAAAGGACTACACTGGCTTGCTCGCAAATCGTTCGTTTTTGCAGGTGATAAATTTTCGGCAAGGCATTTTAATTGATTTCGACAAAAAGAAATTAAATTCTGGCAGGCCCAGAGTCGGAGCGAAGGTGTGTGAGCAACATCAATTATTAAACGTTCTATGCCATTTGAATTATCAAATTTTGCCACTGACAAAATGCTCGTGTGTGAATCCCCTTCCCTCCCTCTCTTACATGTGAGTTTCAATTAAAAATTTACTTATTTGCTCGACAAAAGTTTTTGTGCGACGAAGGCGGGTGCGGCATAGAGACGACTTCAAATACCGAAATGCTCAAATACAAAACGACAGGCAAATGCCGGAGAGGAGCCGGAGATGCCAGGATATACAACGAGTAGGAAATGGGTAATGGGGAATGGGAATGGGAATGAATAAATTTCCAAGCAGTTGAAATGTTGAACCAAGCGAAGTTTCTGCTTTGTTTTGGCGCCTCAACTAAAGAAACACACAGGAATGAACAGAAGGGGAGAGCGTACACCGGAAAATGGCATCTTAAAGATGCATAAGCGTGCGAATTAAGCATTTATGGCATTATGTTGTTAAGAAGTTAGCTAAGAGATAGCAGTAACTCTAAATAAAATGTAAAATCTTGAATTTGCTAAAGGAAACAGACCAATATTTATATTTATTATTCGATTTAAATTCGATTCGCATGCCAGACTTTTAGAATTAATATCACTCTCTTACAAAAACCTTAAACATGTGAGCACCTTTACATGTTGATCCTTCGAGCCGTATTCACCAAGCTTACAGCCAAAAGGTTCCTCAAATCTCAGGCTCATAATTAATCAAAAAAGAAAGGCTTAACTTGAACTTCCAGTGTATTTACATCCGAAGAAGATGCAAGCGGCTGGAGCGGCATGCGGTTTGTGGCGGCCGCCTCTTACTTGCGGCACACTTTGTGGCTATCGGCGACAGGGGCAAGGAAATAGAGTGGCAATAGGAATAAGGGGGCGTGGCAGCCGCTTGTTATACCCACCGAGGTGGGGGCGATGGCTGCTAGAACAAGTTGTGCAGCGAAAGCCACAAAAATAAGAAAACGACGACAAAGTAAGTACTGCTGCAGCCTCCGCGCTGCCCCCATTGAGTTGCGCCTGAGACTCTGTGCAAGAAATTAGAGCCGCAAATCATTTTGAAAACAATGCATATGGCATGTCATATGACAGGACACATACACTGGGTTTTCCAGGAAGCTGAACACAAGTCACCGTCTTTTTCCAAGAAGGCAAGGCCACAAACAAGACGGATATTCGAGATTCCGTCAATGCTAATTAGTTGGGTTGCGGCTTCTAATTGGGCTTGGCAGTTGGCGAAGGTGTCAGAGATTCGTCAGAGATTCGAGGAACCAATAAGCTCATTAGGAAATATGCTAAGCTTCTTAATTTTAAATCAGGAATTGCCGGAATATATACTTTATCCCATAGGTTGTGCGATTTCCCAGTCATAATCATATTCGAAATGGTCACAAAAGAATCTGAATCTGTGAAAGGCAAAAAGCCTAAGCCCAGCGCCCGAATCCACTTGAAATCTGGGGGAAGAAAGGCTTCTAAGCCAAACCCTGCCTCGGCCGGCCATGTGTATAATGTCGGCTCAGACATGTCTAACACCCTTTCGACTAAGCTCTGCCCACACTTCCTTCACTTCACGTTCTCCTCGAGGAGGACTTGCAATTTAATATTCATTTTGTGAAAGACCCATTTACATTTTGCGTTTGCCCTTTTTCGTTTTGGCCCCCTTCTCTTCTCTTACTCGCTAGCTCCTTCTTTCTGCATGCGAGTTGCACTTTCTTTTTTTTTTTCGACCTCATTCCCGAGCCCAAGAGCCGGAGCGAGACCTCTTCCCTGCTCAACTGCTCAACACGGCGTATGCGTAATCTAAGCAGAGCTCTCTACATTCCCCCAGCACTCTTCACTGCCTTTTGTTTGACTTAATTCAACCGCAAAGGCACAAGGATGCGGGATGTGTTGGGTTTGCTGGGAGAACGGTACGGGACGACATGCTGGGGATGCAGGGGGATACAGTGGGGATACAGGGAGACAGGGATTTGCGAGCGTTGACCACTTGAAAAGATTTTAACCCGCTGTCCCCGACTTTTGTCCAGGCGCCTCCTTTAGTCCTTTCCTTGTATCCCCCCATTTTCCCTTTTTGGGGGGGTAGAAAACCTGCTGCAGCTGTTGATTTATACGCACTGGACCATGTCAATGTCGATGCCGGGGCGCCCTGAGGGAAGCAATCATCGCCGAGTTGCCATAACCAGATGCCCATAGAGGGTCCCCGTGCCCCTTCACAGAGAGAAAAATATTACAAAACTGTGGCTTCATAGGGAAATTTAATGTTGGCGTTAGTATCGTTAGTACACTGAAATAATGCTCCAATGTAGCTGAAGATTTCGTTGAGTTCCTGTAAATATGAGTTTAAGAATTCTACATAAAAATAGAATTATCTTCGTCACAAGGTGATTTAAAAATATTAAATGATTATTTATAATTAAAAAACAGAATACCTTTAAAGTTAAATTGATCATTTTATTAGATAATCGATAGTACTCATATTTTCCTATATAAACACGAGGTTTCGGCATATAAGGTATACGAGGTTTCCCCTTTCCTTGGGCACATTTGAACATGTTTTATTGAGAAATGATAATGATTGTATTTTCTTCAGATAAGCCAGTACTTTGTTCCTAAATTCCTCGAGAGGCATCCTATTTAATCCGTGAAGACGATTTCCCCGCTAAGTTTCGCTTTCGGATTCATCATCTGTGTCGTCGTCATCACTGCTCTCATCCACCACCAGTTTCATCTTGATCGCTTTTGGGGTGCTGGGCAGCGGGCTGATGGGCTTGACCACGCCAGTGCTGAGAACCTGATACAATTTTTCAATTTAGTTGGCGATCAAGCAATGATTACTTTACAACTATCATAACTACATAAATACATATGTTTTGAAGTAAAAACCAATAACTAATCTTGATTGGGAAGGTTGCACTTTTAGCTTTAGCTTAAGTTTCTTACTTTTTGCAACTCCTTATCGATGGAATACTTCGAAGTTGTGGGAGCCGAGTCCATGATCCTTGTCTGGGTTGGTATTTTTACCTGACTTTTGGCCCGTTTCGGCTTGTTCTTTGAGGCGCTCCTGGCCTCTGACAATATCTTTTTTCTGCGCCGATCTTCAATGCATAGATTATACTCAAACTCGTCGAGCAACGGCAAGCAGTTGGCACAACTTACTAAGGGCTCCCAGGTGGCCTTTTCAACTGGATAGTCTTTCCATTTCAACAGCAGCATAATGCGCCCCTTCTCCGACTTTTTCCCGATGATCTTTTCTACGATATACTCAGTTGGATCGTAAACAATATCTTCGGTTGCCTTGGAGCTTGCTGTGGCTTGCTTTTTGGCTTGGGAGCCCTTATGGCTTCCGCGCCTGTTGGCCATGGTTTTACTTTTTAAAACCGTGTTAATTGTTACCACGGCAGAAACCGGAAAAGATGGGCTGAAAACTTACTAGGGATGTGCCAAACGTATTTAATAGACAAATTACAAAACTTATCGATAACTTTCCAATAGAAATAGCCGAAATAACTGCGTACACACTTAACCAGCAAAATTGCCAATACATTTCGGGTCTAAAACTGTGATTTGAATGAAATGAATTTATTTTGGGTTTGATGTAAATAAAAATTAGCCATTAGGTTATTCTTAACAATCAGATATGATTGATTTAACCGATATAACGATATTTTTCTCGTAGCATTTTACAAGTAATGTGAGAATTAACGTTAGCACTTATCGATAACACCATTGCTGGGTTTCATACGCGACATTAAAGTTTTTAAAACTTATATACAATATTAAATAACTATTAAACAATCAAGGCCTTCTTAACAGCTGCTTATATCAAAATATTATTATTTAATACAAAATTAAAATCTAAAATAATACCTAATAAAACATTCAAAGGAAAAATATTAAATTTAATGTACAGCATTTATGCAACTATTAATCGGTTTTAAGCGTAGTACGCAGATATCCGAATTAATTGTAATTCTTTCGTTAAATTCTTTGCAATAACATCAAGCTTGTAATACTTAATCAAAGTTAAGTTAGTTAGTTATGAAAGTTAGTCAGCATTTAGCTTTAGTTAGTCAGAACCTCTTGTGGCATCTCATTTTTCCTGTGTAAGCTTCAATACGATTGCAAATCAAATCCGCACCTGTTTTATTTCTCCCTTTGGTTGTGTTGGGCATTTGGTTGGGTTGAGGGAGCCAATAAACAGGTAATCGGCCACACCCACTAAACTTTCACAATTAACGCGATGTGGAGCGAGGTACAGAAAGAGAGAGAGCTCCAGCTGGGAAATTGTTTTTTGCGGGTGGCGAAATAGTTATTAAAATACATATGGACGGTTAAATGTTTAACTAATGTCCCGCCAAACGTGATAATTGGGTGCGTGGGTGCGTGGGTGGACGGATGCAAATATTTGGGCACTGGCCACAAAACCCGGGATTACTGCCAACCAACAGAAAATGCAATTGAAATGCAAATATTACTTACAATCGCATGGGCAGCGAGGTGCTATCGTATAATTGTAATATCAATATCGGGGTCGCTTAATGACCAATTTTTCTCAACTGATATTTAGGAATATTATAAGGAATATTATGGTACCTCCAAAGGTATTAAAACAGCTGTTTCTTATAAAGATAATGCGAAATGCTCTTTAAGACTTTTGCATCTCTGGCGATAGCAGAAAAAAAGCATATCTAATTACGAGTTTGGGGCATAATAAGCTAAAGAAAAGGAAAAAATCGAAGACCTTGCTACAAATTTATTGAAAAAAAACATTTAAAAGTGGGACACGGTAAGCTAAAAAATTAAAGAAATAATCAACGATTTTTTATATATGTATAAAGAAATAAATTAAATATTTATAACACTATGTTTCTAAACATTTGCATTAAGACAAATAGCATTTGGCTTTAAAATGCAGATTTTCCAACAAATGTATATAAAAACATTTAATTTTTGTAGCCCCCAGGATTCTATGAGATTTCCATTAAAACAAACAGCATTTTGTTTAAAACTCCTGCCTTATTGATTTTGTTATCGATTTTAATGACATGTGTAACTGCCTTAAAGTTAACTTGGTCGCCATTTTTGGGGTCACTCTCGACACAGTTTCCGGTCAGGCGGCTCGTTGCTTTTTCCTTTAGGCTCTGATAAGTTGTGAATAGATTTTAGTTTTTTATTTTTTGTTAAAATCACACGATCATAATGCAGAACAACCAATTATACGAATATGTAAGTAGAGTGATAAAGCGATTGTAAATATATATGACGCTGCTGCCATATAAATGCAGGTCCCGCAAAATGCGCAGTACGCATGCGCACCGACCGCATCTTTCAACGCGCCGGCGTACTTCGATGAAAGCCAGCCCTCACCGAGTGCCTGGAACGGGCAATATTACCAGTCCCCGGGCTATCCTTACCAATATGCACAATCTCGACCACAGAACGAACAGCGGGTGGCCATGAATTTGGTGGGAATGTCGGGCTTCTTCAGCCGAGGCTGCTGGTATAACGCCGAGATTCAAGGGCAACCGGAAATGGTGATGCAGCAGCCACATGGGTTGGAGATGGAGAAACCACAGGAATTGGTGGTGCAGCAGCCGCAGCAACCACATGGATTGATGATTCAGCAGCCTCCGGAAGTGGAGGTGCAGCAGCCACCGGAAGTGGTGATGCAGCAGCCACAGGAAGTAGTGGTGCAGCAACCACAGAATATGTTGGTCCAGCAGCCACAGAATGGGATGGTCCAGCATCCACAGAACATTATGGTCCAGCATCCACAGATGGTCCAGCATCCACAGAATACAATGGTCCAGCAGCCACAGAATGTCATGATCCAGCATCCACAGACCATGATGGTCCAGCATCCACAGAATTCGGTGGCCCATCATCCACAGACAACGATGGTCCAGCAGCCACAGAACATTATGGTCCAGCAGCCACAGAATACGATGGTCCAGGAGCCACAGAACATTATGGTCCAGCATCCACAGAACATGATGGTCCAGCATCCACAGATGGTCCAGCATCCACAAAGTACAATGGTCCAGCATCCACAGAATGTGGTGGGGCAGCCGCAATACTACATTGCAGCGCAGCCGAATCAGATCAAGCCGCACACTTGTCCATTGCATCTTTGTCGAGCGCAGCACATCTTGGTGCCGGTATCTCCAACGCAGCAGCAGCAGCACCACCACCAGCACCAGCACATCTTGGTGCCAACCTATACAACGCAGCAGCAGCAGCAGCAGCAGCAGCCGCCGCAGCAGCAGAATGTCTTGCTAGCTTCAAATCCATCGCATCAGCATGTTCTGGTACCTTCCTATCCACAACAGTCGCCACAGCAACAGCAGCAGCAGCAAATCCAACTTCCTTCCTACCCGCAGCAGCGGCAGGTTGAACTTGGACGTGAATATATTCAACCGCTGTCCATTTCGCGACGCATAAGGGCCTCACAAAGATCCCAAGCAATACCACCATTCCTCCGGAGGGCCAGACCCCAAATAAGAACACCAAGACGGCTGGCGGCCCTCCAAAGAAATCAGGCATTCCAAGTTCTGGAGGACAACAGGCCATCGGAATCAGTTCGGAGACCAGCCGGATTGGTGGAGATCAGTCTGGGGCCGGGCGTTAATGCCATTAGATCTCAAGACAACCTGGCGATCAATATTAGTTTGGGTGACACTGGCATCGGTTGGTCGAGCAGGCGAAGGGAGGATATGGTCCGTGATCTCTTTCAACTGATCAGAGGCGTAAGAAATGAAATGAAGGTGTTACGCAGAGAACCCACATCATATTCTAGATACTATCCTTTCTCTGGCTTTATTCCAGAATCATATGCTTGTAGTTTCCAATTAGCTTAGAAGATATACAAGTATGCATTGGTAGGCTTGATGTAGCTTTCGCTTAATGTATCTCTTTTTTGAATTATTTCAAATAGAAATTACGTTTTCAAATAGTAATAAGTATGCAGAAAATAACCCAATTTTCGTAGTGTGTTTACAGAAATCACCTGTCGCGAGGCCGAAGGAATCTTGGCCGCCATCCAGCTGAGGTTTGGGCCGGCTATCAGCCTTATGAGGTCGAGATACAGACATTGGAAACCGATACACAAACACAGACAGTTCCAATATTGCAAGTGGACGCTGCGACACAGACAGAGAAGCTGCCAGATGATCCTAAACCGGAAGATCCTGGGGATATCAAATCGGAAGGTCCTGGAGAAACAAGCTCGCTGCAGGAGGCACCGTCTTCTGCTGTGATCATGGAACAGGCGGAACTAGTTGCAAGTAGTAGCTTGGAGCAGGACAAACCAGCTGCAAGTAAGACCTTGGAGCAGGCGGAGCCAGCTGCAAGTAGGACCTTGGAGAAGGAAGAACCAGCTGCAAGTAGGACCTTGGAGCAGGCGGAACCAGCTGCAAGTAGTAGCTCGGAGCAGGACAAACCAGCTGCAAGCAGGACCTTGGAGCAGGACAAACCAGCTGCAAGTAGGACCTTGGAGCAGGCGGAACCAGCTGCAAGTAGTACCTTGAAGCAGGCGGAACCAGCTGCATCTATGACCTCAGAGCACGAGGCACCATCTGAAACTCACAACGTGTTGCCTGAGGAACCCTCTTCCGTGCCCATTGTCGACACTAATCCTATTCAAAATGTGTCTCGGGAATGCCCTACTGATCCCATGCCGCAGAAGGTTGCTAAACAATTGCCACCTGCAAAATCAACCGAAATGCTGAAGAAGATTCAACCGAAGTCCACGCCGCGCCGGAAACCAATGGAAAAAGTCCCTCTTCCTGTAGTAATTCCAGAGGTACATACATGAGTCCTATTTGGTGTTCCCCTAATCATGCATTTACTTATTTTTTTTTTTACTCATTTCTTCAGATAGTCGAGCCGAAGCCGGCCCTGGCCGACGAAGGTTCCTGGCCGCCTCTGGGCACTCGATCACCCGCCAAAGCATCTCTAGTCAAGCGATTGGCTGTTCCACCAACACCAGTTGCCGATTGTCCCAAACTGAAACCTTCACGCCAATTTTCGGCACCTTCTTCTACCGGCTCAACTTATAGGTCCAAAAAGATCCTAAAGAACTTGGAGCGTGAGGCAGGACCACCAAAGGTTGCAGCTGCAAATTTAAAAGGCGAGGCAGGATCGCCAAAGGTTTCAGCCGAGGCAGGATCTGCAAAGGTTTCAGCCGAGCCGGGACCTTCAAAGCTTCCAGCTATAAAGTCAAAAGCGGAGGGAGGCCTTCCAAAGGTTGCACCTGTAAAGTCGCAGTCTTTGAAAGTTGCCCAAAATAGACCTTCGGGTCTTAAAACGAATTTAAAGAACAGTCGGCCAATTGAGGTGTCAAACACCCAACAAGATCGAATGCATTTATTGCCAAATATCAATCGAAAGAATCCGGAAATGAAAGCCGTAGTCGGCAATATGTTTGCGCTACTGGACGAGCCAGGACTGGAGCCTTCTCCTTCTGAGATCAATAACGACCCTTCGTTTAGACAACGGGCGGGCAGCGACAATAACGACCAGGTCGATGCCCAGGAAAAGAAGACCCCGAAGTGTAAGAGGAGTACGAGGGTCGTTAAACGGAAGGAGAAGGCTCGATCTAAAAAACTGAAAGCGAAGGAAAAGAAAGCCAGAGAGGCGGCCGCACAAGCCAGTAAGCCCAAGTCTCCACCTCCTGAGATACCATCCGGTTCAAAGTTGCAAGCTTTAGGTGTTAGCCAGGGCAGTAGCACCAGCCAAAGTAAGTCACTGACAACTGATGACATACTTAAAATCCTTGCCGAAACATTAAATCGCTTTAAAGGCAAGGTCGGTGAGAAGAGTAGGCCAACAGCCAAAAAGCCAGTTCAAGGTAAAAAACCCTACTCCAATCCCAACGAGGGAGTTGCCGTGGCAACAGGAGGAGGCGATCAGGGCTCCACCTTGGAGCCGCCGGGATCGAATAGTTCGATTAAAATGGGCGGACGTAGCCATTTCCTGCAGGCAGTGGCCGGTATTTCGATTGCTCGAAAGTCACCGGAAGAAAGCAAGCTGCCACCGAAACGCAACTTGTGGGAGAAGAGAAGTCGGGCTCGACCATACCCCTTGTAGAAATCCAAATTTTATATTTATCTACCTGCCTAGTATATTTAAATTTATGTACGTGTAATTCTTATGTTTTGCACAAACTTTATACCAAATATACATTCCACAATAAATTTATATTTTCATCTAACAAGAAAGTTTCCAGATCTTTATTAAATATCTTAAATATTTCAATTCAAAGGAATATCTACAAAGGGGCTTGTTTTTAGAGGCTGGTAGAGGCTGGCTGCTTTTATATTTATTACTTTTGGAGCCGCCCTCGCATTACGCGCCCCATGAACCGCTCCACGCAACGTGTCGCCTTGTAAATAGAATTTGTTGTGCATAATAAAATTATGCATTCATAAAGCAGTCGGCTGTTGGCTGTCGGCAGTTGCAGTTTGAGTTGGAGTTGGAGTTGGAGTGCCAAATATATGGCCATAAAACACTCACTGAATGCAATTTTCACCGCCGGCCCCCCCTCAACCCCAAGGCACCATTTTCCCATACGGAGGAAGTCCCCTTTTGTCCACCATTTATGCACACAATGCGCAGCCATGGAAACCTCACTCACTGATTTGATGGCAGCAGTCAGATTTTCCACTGCCGCCAACGCCATTCAAATTGCAATAATGCCGAGTCCCTATTCAAAGGACTCCATTTTGGCCAAAACTGAAGAAGAAGCGACCCTTGGGCCTGGGGCAAAAGGGAATCCGGAATCCGGATTCGGGAACCGCATATGCCTTTCAAGTCTCTGGGTTGGCTGGGGAACAGGTCCTGTTTGGTGAAATTAAAGTTTAACGCAAAGAAATGCAGCAGGTTCCGGAAGGATATATAATCCATACATAAAACTAGGCACTAAAATTGAACAATAATGTTTTCCAACTAAAAAATAATATTATATATAGGTATATATTTATTTAAATATATTTATTTATTTATTTATATATTTCTATAGTTCAAACTAAATGCTAACAAAGTTTGAGCCTTCAGCTCCTCTGTTAAAATATATGTACATAGTCTTTACGATATAGCCGCCTAGCTAAAAATAGTTTATATCTTTTAAATTGTGTTGAGAATTGTATAATTTAATGTAACTATTTACATTTCCCTTTAAATTTTATCAAAGTTCTGCATTTCTTTTAAGTTTAGATTAGCATTTAGTTTGGTTTGTTCAGTAAAAGCGTTTGTGTTGATGTTTTAGTTAATCCTTAGTTTTTAAGGAATTTTAGTATATCTTCTAAATCATTTTTCTTAGGGTGATAGCTAGGATATAGCTAGGATAATGGGTAAGATTGTAGGAAGCTAAGTAATATAATTATAAATAATATATATATATAATATATTTAATTAAAATATACATTTAAATCGATTTAAAGTATTTCCTATTTCTGTACCTCAAATGGAATCAACTTAAACACTTTGTGATAATTATTTTGTGCCACAAAACCCGCGATTAGGGAATACCTTTAACTTTCAATAGACCCACATATATATAGGTATATATTTTAGCCTTGGTAGGTCTACTACATCCGGTCGAATCCCTCGATTTCCTTACCCTAATCCGGTGGTTTAAAGGTGCGGAGATTCAACTAAGTCGGCCAGGTGCCGTGCCGTGTGCCTCCTTTGGATTTCGGGGCTCTCGTTTCCTTGGATTTCAGCAAGGGGGTGACGATGTCGTCCATAAACGGATTATAATGCGTGAACCAACCGCCCCCTTTCCCCCCCCAGTTGGACCTGCCTGCCGCCTACTTATGCCTGCCCATCGCTGAGCAGTTAAACCGCTTACAGAATTCCTGTTCCCTGCCTGCACCGCACTTTGCCTTAAACGCTGCACTTGGAGAAGTTTCGCATTTCAAATCTGAGCATAATAACTGGCATTATGTATAACATTATAATGGATAATGGATAATGGTTTTTTGGGAGCTCGCAGATCTTTAGATAATTATGCTGCTCCTTTTATTCACAACTAGCTGTGGTTGAGTAAGCCGTAAGTTACTTTAAACTGATTTAAGCCCACTTCGAACTTGCTTTAACTTATCACTAACTTGGTGGAAATAGGGGAGACTTTTCGCTTTAAATCAAAACTATTTAGCAAAATATATTTAAAATATATAACAGGGAAACGGGCCTAAAATTTGTGTTAAGGGGCTAGACTAGTAGCAGTGTAACCAATAAAAAATGTGTAGGTTTTTGGAATATGTTTGAAGAAAGAATGTAATCCATTGAATGTTTCCAACTTTTTCAAACCTAATAAAATATCATTTCAGCTTTATTTAACGATTTTATTTTTATAAAAATATTGAAAATTATGGGAGTTACATATAAATAGTATTTGTTTTATATTAACTAAATAAATAGTTTACCCCAAAAAATCTGAATTTCTTTTTAACTAAGCAAAAGAAATTCAGTTTTTTGGGGTAAACCATTTATCGTTTACTGAGTGTTAAATTTAAAATTTTCTAACCAATGAAAAATATCGTACACTTAATAATATTTAATACATTCATTAATATTTAACAATAATACATATGAAGGCGATGGGTCAATTTGTCATTAAGTTACGATGTCAGGAATTTTGAAAAAATTTCGTTTCAAGAAAAACACATTTAAAGTTTCAGCTGATAGGGATCGTCCCATTCAAAAACCATTCCAGATATAACCTTGCTGTTTTCCCTGGATATTTTAGAAAGTATAATCTATCGAATAAGCAAAACAGTTCCATTGTTCCATTTTTAATCAGGAGTTTTCACCCAATAAAATATACATATTTTAGTCGATCTAGCTATGTCCACCTTTTGGGTTTTCCACCAACAACTATAGTCCCTTTTCAAATATGTAGCTTTAATTTTTAATACAAGTAGTCTAAGTATAACATAAAATAAGTCGGAAAGCGCCGACTGTAGTTGTCATCGGAAGGATTGGAAAGTATTTTATATATTTTTTAATTATATTATATTATATTATTATTAAATATTTATTTATTTTTTTCTTTATTTTATATTTAATTCCAAGTGGTAATACACCCATGTTAGCTATTAAAAAATACGATACAAGTATCCTATTTCAAACGGATATATTTTATTTAATCAAAACTGATCATGATCTACGTTTTATTATGACAAATATTAACATAGTAAGTCTATGCATTTAATCCTCATGCCTTTAGAAAAATCAGAAACTAGAATAAGAAATTAGTTTTGTTTTTAACTTTTTTTGTATAATTCTTGAGGGGAAACTATGTATCTTTTGCGATACTTATGGGATATACCTTTTCTCCGAGTGTCGTCCACCCGGCCCGCCATCCTTAGTGCTTCCTGAGCTTTGTCGAGCCAAAAGTCCATTCTGTCACGTTTTATATTGATATTTAAAAAACAACAAACGGGAGTAGCGGGCGGATGGACTGGGTGTGCGGCGCTCGTTCGCAGAAACAACTAAACAAAATGGCAAAACAAATTTCTGCGCGTTTTGTGCCGCGCTTAGCACGTAGGCAGGGGCGGCAAATGGGTTGCAAAGGTGGGCGGGACAGGTGGCTGGTGGCGGTAGTGCTGGCAGAGAGGTGGCAGGAGCGGCAGGACTGGCAGGAGAGCTTCTCACGTAGCAGCCACGTAGCAAATGGTAGCGGCGAACGGAAATTGCAATTGAGTGCAAATTGCAAGAAGGAAAGGACCTGCATTCGCAGCACCCAAACCCCAACCCAAACCCAAGCTGAAGCCCAAAAAAACCGAACCGCTTCGCCCACTTCCTGTCGCCTTTCGATTTTCGTGCACTTCCCGCTGTGTGAGGTCACTAAATTTTTAATGCCCCTGTGAGCCGCAGGGATTTCCCTGAATAAATCTGACCGTCTTGAGCCACACTGCCTGCGGCCCCAAGGGGGCGGCTTTAATGATTAACCACGCTGCAAAGGCCGTCGCCGTTGCAAACAGCCGCTGTCGCTGCGGCGCCACGCCATGCCACGCCCCCCCATTGCCAAGACACATGGCTGGGCCGTATCTTTGTTTACTCGCCGCCTTCAACTTCATCGTCGTTTGTCACGTTCTGGTCGCGATGTTTATCGTCCGCCCGTCCGCCCGCGAGTCGCGCTAAGAGCCCCAAGAACAGCGAACAGGAACACGAGGCTTTAATTAAATTCCTCAACGATGGAATCTCACACAATATCTGGCTAATATCTGCCTTTTTATCTGGCTATATATTTTGAGAATACAAATTGAGCGGAATTGGGATTTAACAGTCAGTTTGCACTTAAGTTAACGGTCTCTAAACGTTCTCTAAACCTTTAAAAATATCTAAGTAATAATAATCTAAGGTAAAAAAGTAATTAAGACAATGTTTCATATTTATAGATAAATATTATATTAATACTATCACTAAAATAAATATAGAAATATACTCAGGTATCTTAAGTTCCTTCTGCCATTTCCCAAGTTTATTCTACGACAATTTCCGAGGAAAAATGGCATCAAATATTATATATATTTAAACATTAAAGTTTGAGAAGTTTACGCTTTAACTACATTATATACATACATCGAAAGCTGTTATAAATATTCCCAAACAGTTTCCAGGAATCTAATAAAAAATCGAGAAAAAAAACAAGTAAGAAAGCTACAGTCGAGAGTGCTCGACGGTGAGATACCCGCTATCCCTAGGATTGTGAATAAAGTTAAATAGACTTTATCTTTGGCGAAAGGTAAATGAAAAAGTTGCCAAATTAAGAGAAAAGTGGCTAGGAATATGTTGAGCAATGCCTATTGATTTTGCCAACACAAAAGAGGATGTTGCAGAAGTTCAGTATACGGAGAAACTTTGTTTAATAACTTCCATGTTTATCATTCGATTTTACTCAAATTTGTACAGCACGCCCGCAAAAATTTATTAATTTCATTTCTATTTTATATATTATATTTACAGCTTAGTTAAAGGTTTTTTATGATTTTCATGATTTTCTTAAAACAAACCTTATATATAATAGAGATATGAATGTTGTCTCCAAGTTTGGTAGCTCTAGGTCTTAAAGTTTTTGAGATGAGTTGTTCCACAAGAAAGGACAGACAGACAAACATGGCTAAATCTACTCGCCTGGTGATACCTATAAATATACATATGTACATACCCTCGGTTGTGGGTTGGCGCTAAACCATAATACCTTTTTTCCCCAAGGGTATCAGTTTATAAAATAAAAGTTCATTTTCGCGTTTTGATGCACGAAAAAGATAGAAAACAAAAATGTTGCCAAACTTTTATTGTGCTTTTCGATAACATTATGTTACCTCTATGCTTAATGGTGAAGTTCAGCGAATTATAGTTTTCATTTTAATTGCAAACAACAATAGTTTTTGCTAAAAACCAAAAAAACTGCTAATGAAAAAGGCAAAGCTTTAAATGTACATTTAAACAGGAGAAACTTGAGAAATACAAACTAACTTTTGTATATTTTCGATAGCCAAGAAACTTTATTCTCCATTTAATCACACGAATTATAGATTATGGAAAATTAGCCAATATTAACGAAAAAGTCGTTACTTTTTCTTTTTTATATTCTCGTTTATTTTTGGGAAAACAGTTATGATGTTTTCTTTTCGACCAAAAACGCCGAAAGTCGCAACTAATTTATTCATGGTCCTCGGCGAGACGAGGCTTATCGCACATCAAGGATGAATTCCCCGCCGCTTTTCGCCTGTCAAATATTTGGCCAGCTTGTGTCGAACAAAGGGATCCGATCAGGACAAAGGCCAGAGCCTTTCGATGGCCGCCGCTGCGTATACGCAATAAATAAATTAAATCCCTGCGGAAGCTGGACTACGGGAGCCAGGAATGCAAATGCCAGTGTCGGAGTTAGAAAATGCAAGTCGAAAACTAAATAGAAATGAACATGAAAACGAACGAATGGGGGAAATTGAAAATGCCTCTTTGGCTGTGTGTGTGTGCCGCTAATGAAATGCGATAAAATGAACCGAAATCGAAACGAAAAACGAACCAAAATAATGCCCAGAGAGAGAGAGAGAGCGGTCACCGATCAATTTTGTGCGGAAATTAGTACAATTTTCGTGCCTCCAAATGAATTTCCAACTGCATATTTTCCGCGTTGGCGTTCGGGAAATTAAGGTAGGGGCGCGGTGTCACTTTCCGGGCGACTTCCTTTGGCTGGCTAATTTCCAGTGGCAGCAGCAGCGAAATGTAAATCAAAACTGCAGCTCCAAGCGGCTGACTAATTAGATTACTTAAGTTGAAACAGCCAAGAAAAACCCGGTACTTATACATATATATATGTATATATTATATATATAGTTACAAGAGTATATGTAAACGCACAGTGAGTCACAAAAAGCTGTTGACAATTTGGAATTGGTTTGGTTTTTGCAGCCCGATGAGGCAGATACCTGCATCGAGAAAAAATACATGTGACAGCTTGAAGTTATTAAATAAATTAGATTCGATTACGAACTTTTAGTTCTATAATTACTAAATTTGGTTTCCTGGAATTCGTTTGAAATTATAAAAATCATAACGTTATTGTTAATGAATTTATTCTTTTAAAAATATTTTTAAAATTAATTAAACTCGAGGTGTAGTCGCTTTTATTTTGTATAAATCTAGCCCCAAACTAATGCTAGATTTTTCTTTAACGACTGTCATTGTAGAAGGATATTTTGTGATAAATAAATATTTTAATGAATTCCAAATTATATTTAAATATTTATTGCATTTACAAGGCACTTATAAGGTGGAAAAATATTCCTTTAAATATGATATGCTGAAAATAGAAATAAGTTAACAGAATATACAGTTTGTATATCATAAAATCCTGTATTATAAATTATTTCTTTGACTTTAACAATGCCTATTTTATTACTGAATTTGTTGTCATTAATATGAATTTTACTGGGTTCTAAATGAAGTTAAAATATTTATTTTACTTACAAGTTACTTGTGAGGCTGAAAAACTTGTATTTAAATATGAAATCTTGAAAATATAAACAGAATAAAGATTGTAATTAGTAAAAATAATACCGACCAACTAATTATTTTTTTTATTAAGCTAATAAGCTATGAAGTTACTCTATTTTTTTTTTATAAACTATGAATCTCCTCGATTTTTTTTCCTGTGCAGATATATATGTATATTTCGTATTTGTGTGTGTACAAATATATTTTTGACTTGGCGCCAACGAAAGGCGCTGGAGTTTCTTGTCGGTGTCTCCGCTGCTGGCTTGGCACGTCTTGCTTAATTATTTCCTTGGCTAGAGCAAACAATCAACATAATTTCTGACAGGCCGCCCACGCCCCCACGCCCCCTTACCCGTTTCCCGTTTTCCATTTCCCATTTTCCGCTCTCTCTTTTTTTTTTTGTAATATTTTTATTTTTGTTCCTGCTTGGCGACATAATAAAAAAGAGAAAATGTTTGAGCTTGCCGGTTGGCTGGAGCATCTGATTAGCTGCAGCTGAGAAGTCCTCGTGCCCGTGCTTGTTAGTTCGAAGGCCCTTTAATCGTTGGCCATTCTCCCCACTTTCCCCCCCCCCCCCCCCCCAAAACAAAGAGGAAAAAGGATGAAAAACAGGTGAGGGTTGAGGTTAGTTTAGGTTACGTTGCGTTGCAGGCTTTCCCAACACTTTCCCTTGTTTGCATTTAAATTTCGTTTTCAATATTACCGAAATCTGCATAAATTATCTCCACACAACCCTCGCCTGTTTTTCCGACTTTCCTTTTTGAGCGTGTGTGTGTGCGGCATGAGTGTCCGTGTGTGTGTGTTGGTTCTTGTGGAACTATAACTATCGATCTCACTTAAGCCTCCTGGGTCCTGGCCTGTCCCTCCATCTGTCCGTCTGTCTGGGCCATATGCAAGCTGGCAATAAAATTTAAATATTTTCCATATAAATCAAATCGATGGAAATTTTCGGGACAAAGCAAGGTACACACACACACCTGTGTGTGCATACATACATACATACATATATGTATTTATGTATCGCAGACGACTGTGTGTGGGGAGAGCTCCAAGGACTCGCTGCCGTTGTGCCAATGCAGCTGAATAGCAGGTCAGTGGTGGTGCCCCAAACACAAAATAATAAAACAAATAATGGCCGAGACATGGATTAACAGTAAAATACAAAAAATAAAATGTATATAAGCCTCATTTATTATTGTCTGAATTCGGTATTATTCGGTGCTATCTCTTATTCGATGTAAATTTAAATATTTTAAATGGAGTTTCCTATTAACACAGGACAGAAACTTTGTTCTGCCACATCTGCATTCTTTTTCAAATCAAACTAGTTGAAGTGTTAACTTATTTTCCAATGCTTTTGTGGCAAGTTACTATTTAATATAAATTACAAATAATATACACTAGTATATAATACTATATAATATATAATATATATACAACAATATGGTTTAGAATTCGCCCAAAGAATTGACAAGTTTTTGTGAAATTTCGCCACAGTTTAAAGCTAACTTGGAATTGCTAGAATTCGCCCAAATTGGCAGAGCCTTGGAACTAAAGATGGATGGTGCTGTCCCTGCCGGTTGGTCACAATTTATGGATATATCTTAGGTACATACATACATACTATATATATCCGCCTGCTTGCCGATGCAAATTGCAATGGCCGGCACTCGACACCATTATCCTTTTTACCCAGCGATCACGTATACATTATAATCGTTCTTAGCTACCAAATCTGTTCGGGGCGATCATACGAAATGGTCGACCAGCATCCTTGTGACAGGTCCCTAAAATGTCCTGCCAGTACGTTCGGTAATCGGGCGTGACATCTCAACTTTGTACTGGATTATTAGCTTACATTAGCACGTTTCTATTGATTGATTGACAAGGGTCATAGTATGGAATATGGCCTTTAGGTTTTCATTTAGTTATTTGGCTTGCCTGCTTTGTTAGAATATATATTTATTTATTTATTTATAAAGAGCTAACAAATAATTACAATTATGAGCTAACAATATATATTACTTATTCGCAAGTCACCAGAGTTATTTAAACCCTTTAAAAGGTGTCTAAATGTATGCTACAAAAATGTATATTGTTAAACATAACTTTAAAATTCAATTGCAACCTTTTTAAAGGTTTTAGAACTTGTAGCGATTTTCCCAGCAGCC
Source organism: Drosophila parvula (assembly GCA_018904695.1). Classification (NCBI taxonomy): domain Eukaryota; kingdom Metazoa; phylum Arthropoda; class Insecta; order Diptera; family Drosophilidae; genus Drosophila; species Drosophila parvula. Next base: position 19,248 of record JAEIIG010004785.1, read on the forward strand.
CCGTATGTGTACAACTATTAAACAGAAATAACTAGAGTATAAGATATATAAGATATAACAGATATAGAAGATATAACTAGAGTGAAAGGTGTGTAAAATGAAGCTACAAAAGTTTATATCCTAAAAAAACAAATTTACATTGAATTTGGCACCTCATAAATATCATTGCATAATTTTAGCCACCTCTTTGAATGGTTTTCTAACATCCTGACGATTTCTGGGGCACCTGTGATTATCTAGCTAATTTCTGTAAGAAGAGATATTATATTGTTACTAACATTTTATTAAGATATGTTTTTTTTTTAACTCTTAAAAGGGTGTATTTAATTATCCTAACATAGCCATGAATTTGGTGCCTTAAATTCACCTACTAACCATAATTTTAGTCACATTTTTAATGGTTTTCTAAATTCTTAAGAATTATTTACCCGATTTTTGTGATATGAGAAAATATATGTAGATTAGATAACTCTTTGCAGCCTTCTTATAAAATGTATTTAACAAACTTCCAATGTTATAGTTTAATTACCATTGAGAACACATATGATCTCTGTAGTTTATTTCTTTAAATAAACATCTCGAAGGTGTAAGGAAACTCTACTAATCCTTAGCCAGCAGTCACGCATCTCTTCCTGAACTTTGTGCTGCACATTTATGGCTTGACAGATGAGGGCCAAATTGAAATAGAAAGCCCTGGCATAATGAAGATCTCTGGCTGCTAAGGATGTGTCATCCGACTCTAGTGGCAAAACGTAGATTCTAAGGGGGGGACAAAAACACCGCAAGACACTCCCAGGATAACGTACAAGACGATGGCCATTTCGGTTCCGAAACATGTCCATGTCCTGGCTGTGTGTTCCACCTTCATTTGCATCACCGTCCTCCGCCCTCTGCTCGGCATCTCCTAATGCAATGGCTGGAGGAACTTTAAGGGGCGGTGCCATATTTCGTTTACGTCGAGTGCACTTTCGGTCACATTTATTACACAATTCCAATAAATAACTTTTCGCAGGGCTTCCTGGACGGCAGTTGCAGTTGCAGTTGCTCCTTTCTGGCCTGGCCAGGACCACTCCAGCTCCCAGCGCCAGACAGGACGACACACAGACAAGGACGGCGAGCCGCACGTCGGCAACGATTTTCTTTATGGTATTTACAACGACATCGTCAGCTCGTCATCGTTTTGCCGCTGGGCTCAACCGAAGGAAAACCAAGGGCATGGCCAGAAAAAGGGGGGGGATGGCGAGGAGGAAATACTTTATTTACGAGTATTTCCCAACACACCATCTGCAGGGAAATGGTTAAACGAAACTGCAAATACTCTTACCAGGTCTTTTTTCTGATTGTAATTTAAAGTTGCATAAATAGTTAAGAAGAAAGTGTATTTATTTAAGGAATTATTGATAGAAAAAAAGGGTTTTAGATAATTTAAAACGATGGAGAACACATTGTTGGCAATATCTTAAACCAATAGAACCCTCAGATGTACCTTAAATAAAGAAAGAATTTAATAATTAAGTATATACGATCTTTAACCATATTCTAAATTTGTTGAGAAGATTATTAAGGAATTATTAATAGCAAAAAAGGGCTTTAAATATTGCAAAACGATGGAGTGTTCTCATGGAGTGTTGCTTCATCGTCTCGCAATATCTTTAGCCAGTAGAGCCCTCGAATGTTACTCAAAAAATACAGAAATTAATAATTAAGTACATAAGATCTATTCACAATATTTTAAATATGTTATAAAAACAATTTGACAATTGTGTAAATTTTATTAATATTTAATTCAGGCATTAAAATTATGTTAAGTTACAGGAATACAAATTTCAAAGTTCCATCTGCTACTATGGTGAGATATTAATTATATTTTGTAGTAATAAAGCCACAGTTATAACCCAATTGTTACTAATTAAATGAGTAATAAATTATAGAAGTTGATTAAGATAAAGATTAAATAATAAGAAGAAGATTAATTAAGAATTTAATATAATCTGAAGCCCATTTTTTGAGCAGTCCGTGCAAGTAAAGTTTACAATTTCTTTTTATAAAATGTACGAGTAGTATTTATAAGTTAGTTATTCTTTCATTAAATATAAATTATATATCAGTTCAATAGTTAATATCTTTAACCACATCTTAGTATAATTTAATTCCCTCAAATGTGTAAAAACTTGAGAAAGAGCATCAAGTGGAGGCTTTACAGAAGAAGTGCCCACAGTTGGACTGTCAGGGCTCAACTGCTCAAAACTCCCTCGATTTTCCCTGTGTATGTTTCTGCAATAAATTTTGTGTGCTTTATCGATATATTTTTATGATTTTTTATTTCATTTTATTTTTTATTCCTGCTGCTGCTGCACTTGAAGTGCTGTAAATTTGCCATTTAATTGACAGCTGAATCATAATTGCATTGTTCTTAAATCCGTCTTTGTTGCTTGCCGCCGCCGCCGCCGTAGTTTGAATTTAAATTCAGATTCGATTGCAGTCGGCAGTCGGCAGTCTGCAGTCTGCAGTTTGCAGTGCTGCATATTTATGAAGTTATTGCAATGCCAACTGGCATAAACATATTCATTGGTCGGTGTGTGCGGGGGGGAATTGTTTGATTTGCCACTCTAACGAACAGCAGTCTGTCTCTCTCTGTGTGTGTGTGGGGTCGTTGGGGTGTGTGTGTTGCCAGAAGTGCACATTGTTTGCTATGCAAACTTTGCCAGCCGCTGCTCCTGCTGCTCCTTTTGCTCCTGCTGGCAGCCTCCAATTTCTACGATCCTCATGCCTTTGCCGGAATATCAACAGGATTGCGGGGATGCGGCACATGTTGCACATGATTATGTTTAATTTGGAGCTGGGGTTCCGCCTTCTTTGATATCCGCTCGAGGCCATCGAATATGTTTTCTCAAGTCAGCACTGGAATACGAAGTCCATTTCGTATTCCTTTGTCTCAATAGGATCAAGGAAGGGTAGCCCAGACAGGTCCTTAGCCATTAAATTAATCATTTGTGGCAAGTGAAACCCTTTAACTGATTATTCATGCCACCAATGGGTTTTGTTTAAGCCTTAAAAATATATATATTTTGCTGTTCAAAGGGTGTTAGCCAATTACAAACTATTGCAAATATTATTAAACTTGTTTTGAAATAACTACGAAAGCCAGAAATGTTTAAACAAATAGTACTTTACTTTTGAGGCACTTTGTGTGGTAAATATATATAAATAATATGGTTTATATAGGCAAAAGTCTATTCTTAATGTTAGTACAAATATTCCTTTAATAATATTTAAAATTTCTATTACAGCAACCTCAGAAATTAAGTTTTTCCCTTGCCGCCTGCTAACCGTTTCTTCAAAAGCCTTTATTTTCTTTATGTTTCATGAAAATCAATGAAATGAAATAATATAGATTAATTTAATTATAGTGAGAACAATAAATCAACGCAATATATATGTATATACATATATATATATTCACATACATATCTAATGCTTATCGTTTAATTTTTGTTTTAAATCTGAATTTATGTGAAATTGGCAATTATTTAAGTGGTCAATTTTGACCAAAAACAGCGACCTTTGTCTGCAAATTAAAAATGCACTAATTAACCTATAATAAATGCTGTATAATAAGCAATTTAATATATTATGCGATAATAAAATAATTCAGATACCAATTCAATGGCAAATTATTCGAGTTCATCTACGTGCTGATAGCAAAAAGCATAGTTTTTTTGTTTCTTAGCTCGGGGTATTAAGTTCGCAATTAGATTATGTTTTTTTTGTTGTTGTTTTGTTTTTACTACAAAACAAATAGTGAACTAACAAGCGAACCGATTTCCCTGGCAGTTAAGTAATTGTCCAATTCGATTGTCAGGCCTTGCGAGCTTGCGACAATATCGATAACCTGTCACAACACCCTCGAGTTTCGATGACCATGTTCCCATTTCCCTTCTTTTTTTTTTATTTTTTTTTTAAAGCCCCTGTAGCCTTACCCACTCCCACTGGGTATCATCACAATACATATTCGCCTGCTCCACACTCCCTTGTTAAAATTGTATTTCCCGGACAATTTTTATTTAAAGGTTTTGGCCCCGTCGCTTCTGAATATTTAAAAGTGGTGTCTGGACAGCAGCTGGCAACATACGCAACAAATAAACAAATGCAAAAGGAGTTATCCGTAAGAGCTACTATTTTGGGGGCTTATCCGCTAAGCACAAAGCTTTAAAAGAGTTTTACTTTTTATGTATTTATCAATTTAATTGAAATTAAATTTAAATCAAATATAATGTTATGGGAAAAGTGCAAAATACAGCTTTAAATTATGATAGGAATTCGTTTTCTTAAGGAAATATTCTCTCTCCTTCACAAAATCTGGTTTGGCACGATTTTTAGCTATATATTAATTATTATATTAATATTAAATTATCAGCACTCTCAAAGCGATTTTTCTCATTGAAAAACAAAGGGCATTTGGAATTCACCCAACTCCATTTGAATACCCGTTCTTATCCTTTTTTTTTATTGTTGTTATTGTCACATTTATGCACACTTAATGGCAGCGACAATCGACCTATGAATGTCCTTAGCCTTGGACATCCGCCTCTGTGTGTGTGTTCGAGTATGTCAGGGGGGTATGGGAGGGGGTAATAGGACAGGATCGGGCTGCTGCAGAGCCACAATGCGCAATAATGGCAATAATGTGGATGGAAATTGAAAAATATCCAGACATTTCTGTTACCACGTAAAAGGAAAGTGTTGTAATTAATAAGCTGGAACTTAAACTGAAAAAAAAATGTATCATAATGAGATTTAATAATTTAATTTGGGAAATCCATGAAGTATTTAATGAACCTTTTTTTTAATTTAAAGTACATATAACAAGAAGAAAAGTCTGATATGATATATCGTCAAGTATATCGCGGCGAATATCATATCGAAAACATTGTAACAATATTGCTACATTGAATTTTTTAATACCTTTAATTGACGCTATTGATGGTAAAATATCGAACATATTTTTCGTAAGATAACTAGTTTAGTTTATCGCAAAAGATCAGAAAAATTTTAATTAATTAATATCTGTATATTAAACAGAATATCGATTTATCGCACATATATCGCAACGTTAGAATATCGATTAATTCATCTATTTATTGCATATATTATATCTTATATCGATACAGTTTCGATATATTGCTTTTTCCTACCATTCCTAATTATAAACCTTGCTATTTATAAATAATATACGATATAATAAAAATAATAATAGCCAGTAGCTAGCTTATGAAACTCCACCAAATTTTACAGGGTATACAAACAATAACGAGGATTTGCGACAACCCTCCCCCCTTTCCCCGCTCCCCGCCCTTGCTGACCACCCAGTGCCTGGTATTTTAAGGGGGGGAAGCCCCGTTTTCGGTTTTTAGGGCGTTCTTTTGGTCATTTTGGTTGGAGCATATTGAAAAATTGTTGTTGTAGGAAAAACCCATTTGGCTATTGTTTGTCATACTTTGGACGTCCGCCGCTGCCACTGCCGTTCCTGTTCCTGTTTCTGTTTTTCCGCTTTTCCTGCTGCCTGCTGCCTGCCTGCTTGCTGCAGTGGATTTTCAATAAATGACTTATGTGTATACACCGCGGGACTAACTGCTTTCCATGTCCCTGTGTATGTGTGGGGTTATTCCCACCCAACCCCAAGCCGCGGCTTTCCACTAGCCTTTACCTCCCCCTGCCCCCTCCCCCCTCTACCCCCACAGATTTTCCTGTTTTCCCCGAGCTGCCTTGCCTGTTGTGTTGTTTGTGCTTTTAACGAGCCCAGCTGCGTGCCGGTTGCGAAAATCGCTTTTAAAAATAATAACAATGTGGGTTCGTCCTACTCCTGCTCCGAGCAGGACTCCCTTAACCCATTCGCGCTACGCAGTTTTAGAGCAAAAAGCTGGCTAAGAGGGGTTAATCAAATTGGTCATCGCATTTAGTGTCAGGACTAATGGGGGATGGGGTACCAAGGATAAAAAAATATGCCGTTGAAAGAGGCGTACTTTGTATGTGGTTTAGCAACACTGTAAACAAGTGTTTTTTTAATCGGACAACCAACACTACTTTCAGCTACAAACTTATGCATTTATTAAGGTTTTTTTGTTTTGTAGATATTTTCGGTGAATATTTAACAGATAAATAAGCAAATTATACAGATATTTGAACAATGTTTTCATGCAATTTCTTTATGCAAATTTTCTCGAGCCAAGCGTTTCCAATTGCCGAAAACGTTCGTCGTTTTTTACGACTCTCAGGAGATCAATAGGAAAACTTTTGGTCTGGTTTTCTGTGATGCCAAAAGTGGTTAAATATTTAAAAAATCGTTGTACTTGGAGCTTAAAGTCCAAGCACTTTCAAGCAATTATTTGTGGAATTACTTGAGGGCCTTTTTCGATCTTCAACTTAATTGGCTGTGGCTAACACAGAACTTTTCATTTATTTTGCCGCCTGTGTTTTCCTTCGCTCTCTCTCTCTCTCTCTCCAGCTACAGTTTTCCCTTTTACAAATTTTGTATTTTTATTTTTTTGGTTTTGTTTTTGGCTTTTTGCTGCTAATGAAAACATTTGCCGGAACAAAACGAATTCGGGTAGTTATTAAAATATTTTCGTCTGTGTCTGCCAATGACATTTACAGGCTCTGGAACTAGCAGTCCGGGACACACACACTAGCAAACACACAAACATACACCTATGCACGTGTGTGTGTGGGGGACAGAAGCCATTTTGTTTGGCCGATGTGGTGGGAAAATGAAGGCAAAACGAGGGAAAGCGTAGGGAAAATCGGGGGGCACGGGAACGTTGCTTTCGTTGCTTGTTTGCTTTAAAGTGCAACTTATTTACCTGGGCGGCAGAGGGTGTCCCTCTGCCCTCGTGTGCTTATAGGCCCGCATAAATGACGCACTACATATGGATCCTTTTGGCTGGGATCCTTGGGTCCTTGCTTGTTTGTCATACTCCTTGCTTTGGTCAGGTTATGTACGATCTATGTCCAGTTTTTTTGTGGATTCAGGAGGTCCGAAAAGGTGCACTTGCACAGTGTCCTTGGCCAAAGATAATACTTAGTTGATGGTTAAAACACGGTAATGGGCTTACATTTGGCAGCTAAGGTAAGGTGATAATAATATTATATATATTTATATATATTTATTTAAATTATTTAATGCTAACATTTGTAGTTTTAATCTCTGAAATAGAAGCAGGTATGTACTTTAATCTTAACACCATTAATAATGCTATTAACAAAGATAAGAAAACTGCTTCGTATACTTGTGCTGCAGTAACCAGTTGGGAATTATATGAGCCAAAAAATAAGTTTTAATCGAAAACGGAAACATCAGACTTACAATTTGCCTCGCATTAATTTTAAGGTGTGATTTTATTAAAAAACTAGTATGTAAAACCTTCATTTACAGCCTGATTTTATGATTTATTCTACAAGTATTTTAACCCAACTAATTAAGATGCAATATCTTAAAGAACACAAGTAAACTTCTTATAAATAAATAATATAATAATAATATATACAATATACAATATATATACAATATATATACAATATATACAAAATAGATTATATAATATATTATGTATATATATTTCTCCAGGGTAACTCCCCGTCGATTATTTACCTTTTGAAGTTCAGTATTATTCGACATGTTTGCCCTGCCAACCCGTCTGCCGCCTTTTGGCATTTCAGCCTTTGTCCTGTGTGTGTTTATGCTGATTTTAATCAACGATTTTAACGTGCACATTTGTTTGTCATTTACAGTTATTGCAGCATAAACACACACTGACTAAGAGGGGAGGAGAAAAAAGATAGACATAGGCAGGTAGACTGAGATGGCAACTTTCGTTTGCATATTGCATATTTTTCACACAAACCATCGACATTTTTATTGCTCAATATTAAAAAGGAAAAATGGTGAGCCAAATGTTGTTGTGTTTCTTTTTTTTTTTGTGGCCCTGCCCCGGTCTATTTAATAGATTTAATAAACAAATACAGCGAGACCAGGCAAATTAAAATGGTTTTCGCTAACCAAATTAAGTACAAAATTGAATAAAAACCTGATATTTAATTGAAACGCAATTGGAGCACAAACAGAAACAGAAACATATATACATACAATATTTGTATATTTATGCACCGTCTGGGTGTTGTTTTTCCAGACGATATTCCCCCGATTCCCGGACGACGGGCATCGGCATCATAAACATAATTTACATGAACTCGGAGCGTTTTTGGACTGGCCATAAAACGCAGACCCGGTTTTTCACGACGATTTCCTTTTTCCAATAGTAAAATTTAAGTCGAGGCTCGGTGTGGGGCTGGGGCTTGGGGCTGGGACTGGGGCTTGGAGCTTGGAGCTTGGGGCTTGGAGCTTGGGGCTTGGTGCTTGGTGCTCTTGGCTGTTCGGCGTTAGTGAGGGGGTAAAACAAATGACTGCCGGCACATGTAAATCAATTGGCCGCCATTTGTATGCGTGGCAAAGGGCGGGGAACAGCAGCTGCCATAAATAGCTGCACGGGGGGGAAAGAAATGTGTGTGTGTGTCTGCACTTTAAAAATTACACTTTTTTCAACAATTTCAAGTTCGATTTGTTAGCGAGCACCATGCTGCATCTTTAAGGCGATAGTTATCGATAGTCATCGCTTAACTATCCTGCCTAATACGAACAAAGGTCGCATATCCTTAGTATGACTTAAAGCTTACATAAAGAACATTAAGTACAGGTTTCAAGTAAAAAAGAAAGTTTAACAAATAAAGAAGTTCCTTTAAAAACTGTGAAAGATATTACTTAATCACTTATTTGATGATTTTAGACCTTCCCCCCCCTATATAATCAAGTGTAATCATTGATGGAACCCCTTCTCTAAGATTTTGAAACGCATTTTAATTAAACCTTAAAAAGAGAACATTAACTACAGGTTTTAAGTAAAAAAGAAAGTTGAACAAATAAAGAAGTTCCTTTAAAAACTGTAAACGATATTACTTAATCTCTTATATGATGATTTTAGACCTCCCTCCTTATATAATCAAGTGTAAACATTAATGAAACCCCCTCCTCTATGATTTTCCATCAAATAATACCAAACAAAATTGTTTTTAAGCATATTCTGATTGATTCTGATGATTTGCTTATGTAATCATTGTTCTAGACCAACCCCTTGCCCCATAAACCAACATAATCATTTCGCTGAACCCCTGCCTGCCCCTAGGTAATTTCATAATATATGGAGAGCTAAGCAGAAAAGAATCTTAAATTTTTTTTAATATCAAACACAGCTCCCTTTTTCCAGTAACCTTTCCCCATTTAATGTTTCCTAAAAAATATAATTAGCTAATTATGTATATTAACTTAATGGTTAACCCATATTTATTAAGGCAGTTATTACTCGATATTAGCATATGTTTTATCTCCAGAGCAAGTTGAACTAGTGGGCGTGTCGAGAAGATTTCTCTTTCCCTTTCCACTTCCATGCCGAGGCGATGGAACAGCATTTTATGCGCAAATGCAAATTCAATTTTCACCAAATCGCTAAGGGAAAATTTCTGGGGGAAAATGCCTGTCATAAAAATGTGGGCAAATTACGACCGGGGCGTGGTCGTGCCGGCATGTCGGAAAAACAAAAAATAGGCTCCTAAGCCAAGGGGTATTAGCGAAATATAAGCTGAGCTAAGCAGACTAAATAATTATAATTAATTCAAATGACAAAGAGTGGTGAGTTGCGATAGTTAACCATCTTTTTAAAATATATTGCTTAACATATCTACTTATGCTGTCAGAGTCAACATATAATATAATAGATATATGTTTCAGGACAACAGGATTTCTCCAAAGCAAATACTTCCTTGTACGCCTTTGTTGTTTGGAAGATGTTATTCTTGTGGCTGGCTCACGTTTCTGTGAGTCCTGTTGGTGTTGCTTGGGTCCTTGGATATACACGTTTTATTGTTGCTCCAAATTTACGCCAAAAGCAATAAAATATTTTAATGGCCGCATAAAATGCTGCAGCATTTGTAAATAAAATCAGGCTCCTCTCCCCCCCTAAAAAGGATGCGGAGGAGGTTTTATTTTTTCTTATATTTTTTTTTAGAGAGAAAGCGGAGAAGGGGTGAAACCCCGAGCGTGCTTTTCTTGTCTTTGCAGCCGATTCAAAACATTCCCCGGATCCTTCTAAATTTTTTATGGCTGCCTGTGCAATTTGCCAAATGAAAATCGACAGGAAACGCCCACGCGCTTTTTTAAACGCACCGAGCAGTAAATTTTATACTTCACTACACACTAGACGCAGAAAATAATGATACATTTGGAGATGTTTCACAGGCAAAATATTCTGGCTATCAAATGATTATAAAGTGTACTTATAAATAAATAAGAATAATAATAAATAAATAAGAAGAAATTAATAACTAATAATAAATAAGATTAAAAAATATATATAAGAATACAAATGAATAACTTATAATAAATAAGATTAAGATATGTATACATAGAATACTATAAGGTGATTGGAAAAAGTCCAATATGATGACAACAATTTGATGCTCAGTATCATTTGAAAAATATCCTAAACTTTGATATTATTATCATATATTAAATATCGAAATATATTGCATTAAATGTAAAAATTTCGATATCATCGAACAATTACGGTAAGAGGTTTTTAATCTATTGCCTCTGGCTCCTATTATATACAAAGGTACGATATATACATCAGAATATCGATTTATCGCACATATATCGCTTCAATTAAATATCGATGTTTATGTACATATATCGGCTTTTGCGGCAAATATCGATATATCAATATTTTCAGTCGTAATTTAAAATGCAGCTAGTAAATGAGCTATAATAAATAAAGATTAAATTAAACATATCAATATGTATAAATTAAAAATGTATATAATAAAAAAAAATAACTACTTAGTTTACTTAGCGCATTGAGTGTGATTTATTAAATTTTCTTTTCTGTTTGTGTTTTTTTTTAAATGAAACTAAACTGAAACAGGAGTTTCTTCTGTGTTTCGTTGTTGCGTTTAATCGGTTGCTTGCCTTGCTTTGTTGCACCAACAATGGGGTTGTAATTAAAGAGTTTTCTCAAGAAATTCAATCAGCCAAACTCTCTGCTTCTCAGCCACTTCGCCCAGCAGCTAAGGACACGTCCATAATGTAAACAATGAAGCCAATTAAACGCTCATTAAGTGCGCAGTCCCTGGGATAGAGGGTCTTCAAGGAGCCACATCCCCATTCGCTCATCTCTCTCTCACTCTGTCTACCTCACTCTTTTTTTTTTGTTGCTCATCATCAGCGTCTCAAGTTAATTTTTTTAAGCTTTAGACTCTGTCTGAGGTACCTAGATAAAACAAACAACAAACAACAGGTGAATCCCGGACGGAGGAAAAACCAGGAGAGAAAACGGATAAAAAGGTGCGCGCAGTTAGGGCACCGAGAAAGCTAAAAGTTTTCCCAGCCGGAAACTTGGTCGTATTCCACTTTTTCCCCATTGCCAGTAAATTCGGTACTTACTCACGCATTTTCCACACCCCACCTCCAACAACCGGATCTCGACTACTTCCCGGTGAAATGTGAACCGTTTAGGCTAGAGCCACAAATTAAGTTCATAAAAACAGTTTGCGGCCAAACAACAATGGCAACCGGAAACGATATCGTCACACCAATGCTTACACACCTCCAAAATGGCGCCAGCTGCCCCTTGACTGGTATTTCACATCCGGCTGTGAACTTTGGCCTTAAATGGGGGAGAACTTACTGGATTTATTATAAATTTTATTAATGGGTTGAAGGCTATTGATTTGTGCTCTAAACTAAAATTCAGTTTCACTAATGTGTGATTGAAATTAAATATATAATATTAGGTAAATAAATCCTGTCATTCCATTGATTTAGCTGCAAGTCTCGATTACTTTATGGCTAAAACCAGTTGAGAACTAAATGGTCACAGAATCAGGAAGGTAATACAACGATAAAGAACATTAACTTAGTTAAAAATTCAGTTTTTAAGAATCGGTTGATAAAATGACACATTTATCGCTTAGTTTGTTCGATAACTGCAATAATTCGATATTTCCATATTTATTCCCAATACAACTTACTTATAATACCCCCTGATTTTATCGATTTATCTGCTGTGAGCGAGTGGCAATCAATAAGTCAACTCTGTGAGTTTTTCAAAATATCCTTAGTCCCACGCGTTACGCCTCCTGTTAAATCCCCTGCCCGACCGTCGTCCCTGATAAATCCCTGCCATTTCCCAAAACGCCTGCGAAATATTTTATATATATTTTTTTTTGTGTTGCTTGACATAAGCTTGCTTACTTATCATAAGGAACAGTTACAGTTAAATTTAAGTGACTGGCATCGCAAGCTCCTTGGGAAGTGCCCGCCGTCGCCCCTGCATCGCTTCTTTGGCCACTTTCATGCGATTTTGTCAATTTCGTTTTACGCGCTGCGACTTTTAAATAAAAAGGATGCTTTCACGCGACTCCTCCTACTTCCGGTTTTTCCGGTTTTCTCCCCTCCCCCCCCCCAAACCTTGCGCTGTTTTCCCGCAGCTGCCTAGCATTTTGCTCCCATATGCTGCGCATTGATGCCAGAAATCCGAGCGATGTCTCCGTCAAAATGTGTGCACACACATTTGTACTTTGCAGGCTTGCCACGCCCCCACCCTATACACCTTAACGCCTCCTTGGATGGGGGTGGAGTGGTGGGGGGTGTCTGTATAGACACCCCTTTTCGCGGGACTGCGAATAAGTAGAAGTCATAGAATGTTCGCGTAGACAAAAGAGAGATGCCAGGAGATGCAACTTCGATTTCAATTGAGCCAAATGCAACTTGACAACGCTGACGACGTCGCTTTGTAAGTAAGACCGCCCAGCCAGCCCTGCCGTTGCGACCCCACTTGGCCTCCTCAAGACCCCCATGCCACCCCCATCGAGACGCCCTCGTAGCCGGAGCTTCTACTCACTGTGTGTTCGTACATCAAAGTCATTGACAAGCCGCTGCGGGGTGTGCACTCAGAGAAACGGCATGGCAACTAAATATATTTAATATATAACATTAACAAGCACTTAAAGATGGAAGAATATATCAGTTTATATATATACTGTACCGATATATGACGCTATAATCGATTTCTCAATCGATATTTTAACTTTGCGATTTACATATGGGCGATAAATAGATATTTTGATATATATATCTTGATATATCGGATCAGTATAATCGGATAATGAGGCAAATGAGTGAAATAGTATTTTTTGGATTCGTTTTTTCGATAATATCTATATTTACAAGTTAATTTCGATATTTCCGATATAATAGATTTAATAGATTAAAGTTTGCGTTGCAATTTACATATGTGCGATAAATTGCTATTTTTTTTTGTATATATCGGATTAGTATAAACTGAAAAGGAAGAAAATTAATTAAATAGTATTTTTGGATTCGTTTTTTTGATAATATCGATATTTTCTTGTTAATTGCGATAGTTTCCGATACTGAAAATTTCAATAGATTAAAGTTTGCGATATTTTTCGTTATGATAGTAAGCGCCAAACGGGTATCTTTTAGTGTTAATCAACATTTTCTTAGCAGGGACTTTATCTGTCTGTTAAATTTTAACAATAAAAAGAAAAGAAAAAAATAAAGCTATGGATCTACATACGATATGTAGCTCTGAAACTGAGAGACCAGACAGACGAATATGGCTAGATCACCGCGGCTTTCGATGCTGATCATGAATAATACAATCCATAGAGTCAAAGTATGACTAAAATCTTATGAAGAGATTGTTTAATTTTTTAATAATTTGGCCTAAACCTATACTATAAACTATATGCAATTAAAAACAAATCGTTTAGACCATATTATAAAATCCTTAAGGAATCCTTTTCTTCTTAGTTTTATGTAAAAAATAATATAAAATTAAGAAACTAAAGCTCTCATAAACGTTAGCCTAGTATTTTGAAGTGTGTAAAAACCATGAGAGAAGAAAAGGCAGGTGACTTGCCACTTAGCTGCTTACCTTTAAATGCCAAACAAGGCGACACGGCGGGGGTGTGGCACCTGGGACTGGGTGTAAATGGATGGCGGATAGAAGCCGCTGACGGATGGAGATTGGGGGTGCAGCTGGTGATGTAGATGTAGATGGAGATCCAGATGGAAATGGAAGATAGCAATGAAGACATATGCTAATCTACATCGCAGGCAAGCTATCAACTGGAGCACTGGCGTAACCAAATAGGTAGAAAATTCCTTTGTCTTTAATGCACATTGGGAGGAGCTGCCACATCAGGGAAAGCTGAAGTTCTTATTCAATTTTAAAGGCAATGTTCATATATATTTGGTAAGTAACTTCTTCTTAAAAATTACATATAAAAACAATATGCTTTCGCAGTTGGGCTATATCGGTGGAAAGTTACGCCAAACATCATCAGAAATCTTTTAATGACTGCGACTTCTGAAGACATAAAGCCTAACTTGGCCAAGCTGAGAAAACGTGAAGAGCCCGGCAATTTCCGTGAAAACGAAACGAAACTTTGCCAGGGGACTTTCAAAAGGATGCCTAGCCTATTTGTACTCCTCTCGGGAGGGGGAGGGGCTTGGGGCTTCGCAAGTTTCCAGTTTCCAGTTGGCAGTTGCCAGTTGCCAGTTGCCAGTTTTCAGTTTTCAGTTTTCAGTTTGTTTGCCGCTTAATGATTGCCATTTAGTTTGCCACTTGCGACTAATTCGAGATCGCTGAGAGCTGCAGACAGATTTCATTATTTATGCACTTGTGTCTATGTCAGTGTCCCTTCCTGCTGAAAATGGGAAAATGCGGGGTGCCCGCCAACAATTAACTTTGTTTTTACATTTTCACGCTATTTTTTTGGTTGAGTTGAAATTTTCGCCTCGCTTTTCGCACATTTTTGCGCTTTTATTTATTTGCAACTGCAGTTGAAGTGCGGCTATATTCCAACACCCCACCCAGCCCCCCAAAGGTTTTTCCCTGGCATTGAGTTTGCTTTTTGTTTGTTGTTTGCTCTTGGTCCCGTTGGTCCTTGGATCCTTGGTCCACGGTCCACGGTCCATGTCCTGCTGCCGGTCTTCGCACCTTTGTGCACTTCTTCATCAACGCGTCCGAAAAACTTTTTCGGACCAAGAAACGAAGTTAGCGCCTCGTTGAGGAAAGAAAATGGGGCGGCAAAAATATACTGAAGGTGCTGGGGAAAAATGCATGGCAGCTCTAATTGAGTTATTTGCGCAGCTCCTTGGCCTGAAGCAGGTAAGCAGCAATTAACCGCCAGCTGGGAATCCCACCTGGAACTTGTGCTAGCTCGAAAGTCCTTTAAAGGAACCATTCCTTATACTTTGTACAGACACATGTACACGGCGGGCTTGCAATAATTTGATTTGGCTCGAGATTTGGCTCAAGATTTGGCAGTTTTCTATTTTCCAATTTAGTGGAAAAAACACAGGTTTCACTTCAGTTCTCGAAGGAACCAAAATAAAGTCGTGATGGCTTTATCAAGACTCTGTACAAGCCCCTTTACATATTGATTTAATTATCCTTAGAAGCATTTCGGTCCTCTTTTACGCAGAAAAAATCATTTGTTATTTCTCTTAACCAAAAGGTTAGCAATTATATATAAAGAAATATCTGGTCCAGCCACCTTAAGTTCTCGAAAATGTAATTACATCAGAATCCTTGTAGAATAGTGTTTGCTTTAAGCTAACATGGATTTATTGGACGAAAATTAGCTTACCTTTTGGCACTCGCTTTATACCTGTAAATAGGAGGAAGTCTGCAGGAAAATTCCCAATTTTTGGTTCGAACTTTGTTTGTTTTAACAACTTACTACTATTAAAAAGGTTTGCTTACCTTATTTCAATTTGGGATCTACCAGCTCCCGGTAGCTTAACAGCCCAGAGGTGGCCTCTCTTGGGTAGACGATCAGTTTCTGGTGTCTGGATCGAAGGACTTGAGGCTGTCGCTGTGGCGCATCGATGAGGATATCCTGGAGTTCCCAGAAGTGAGCGAAGAGGAACGTCCAACTCACGGTACAATAGAGCCGCTGAGCACAAGATTTGTTAGCTTTTCAACACACCTCGAATCCTTCTGTCAAAACAAACTATTTAGGGATATGGCAGTTGTCATTCCTTGACGTTCCTGAGTCTAGGAATGCCATCCAGGCTCACGCAACTGATAAGCTTTAAAAAGTACTTCCTGGAATCTTGTGAACTTGTTGGTCTCCCTGTATTTATCGCTCTCTCTTGTTCAATTACAACCAATTAGTGTACTTGACAGCAATTAGTAACCAAAGGGAATCAATTAAAATGGCAAAG
Organism: Drosophila parvula; assembly: GCA_018904695.1. NCBI lineage: Eukaryota > Metazoa > Arthropoda > Insecta > Diptera > Drosophilidae > Drosophila > Drosophila parvula. The sequence goes on from JAEIIG010004785.1 coordinate 35,614, forward strand.
AATTTATTCCTTCGTCTTCAGCATTTGCAATCAATCATCTTTGACCCCAATAGGGAATCCCCCAAGTCCTCCCCAAGTTCTCATTAACCCCAAAAATAGCGCACCGCTGCGATCGACCTTGACCCGCCGCGTTGCTGGCCCTTTGTCCGCCGTGCATCCGGCATTTTAGTTTTTCATTTTCCGCTTTCCTTAATCTCATTTCGGGCCCAGTTCCATCTCCCTTTTCGCCATCTTTAGCCCCATTACCAATTAGTCAGAATACCATCGCCAGCGCCGCCAAGGTCAATGGCCCTTCTACCAATGAAGATGGCAGAGACGAACAATAAAATTGGGGCCGGGATTCGGGACTGGGGACTTGGGACTCCGAACTCAGGATCAGGCAGGAGGAAAATGAAATAAAGATACGACGAGAATGATGGTAATGGCAATGGAAATGGACGCAGGGATGCGACCAACTACTCCTCAATCCTAGGCCATTAGGCGTGCGCTGCAGGCTTAATTAATCATGGCTAAGTGAGTCCCGGCACACAAAAGGGGGGCAAAAAAAACTATTAGACATAAATGTGATTTTTCCATAGCTTTAACGTTTATCGCTCTGCTTTCCTTTCCGTTGCCAGTCCGTTTTTTGTCTTCTCACAATTTTTGTTTCCGGCACAGAGAGAAATTTCGTAGTTCCTCTAACATTACTTTACTTTACAGGAAGAGTTACAATGAAAAGAGAAGGTACTTGCGAAATATCATTAAACTTTAATATTTTCTGGCATTTATTCACAGTTTGACTATGAAACTTCACGGCGAATGGCAAATATTGCGGTCTTGTTTTTTAAAACAACATTCCCCTTATGGGAAGTCAAGCTACTAAAGGTATAAGATAAAATATTTATTTAATTGTACATTTTCTTTTAAGTAAATTATGTGTTTATTTATT
>JAEIIG010004823.1:0-28330 GCA_018904695.1 Drosophila parvula
ATAACGATAACGTTACGTCTATGTTTTGCTTTATGTACAATTCTACTGTTATATGCGCATACATCTATATACACGCAAACATATTCTCGTATATAAACATTATTATAATCAACTTATATATCCAATATGTATGTACGACTAAAGCGATCCGTTAATTTCAAATGCTGAATCCGCGAAACACACAGAGAAGCGTGTAAATTACATGAACGAGTATATATAGTCAAGGATATTTCAAGATGTGTTCCTGCTTTTAGGGTTTACTTTTCTATTTATATTTCTCAAATCATTTTATATATTTTTTTATATAAAGATATCTGGACTTCCCTTTACCACCTTTATATCGGGTGTCTAAGCATCTGTTCTGTTAAAATTACAATTATTCTTTAGCAAACTTTTAAGTCTGATTTCGGAGGTTTAAAAAGACGAATGATTTTAAATCTCAGCCAAAGGGGTGTCTACAATTATTCCCAGCATACTTGTAGGCTTGATTTCATTTAAATTTTCTTTGTTTTTTGTTTCTTTTTTTCTAATTTATTTTAAAAGGTAAACGGGGACATCTATCTATCCCCTTTATAACCTTTCTTTCAATACATTCAGCCCATTTGGGCGCGATTCAAAATTTCTTAAGAAGTGTGCTTAAAAGTCTGCAGTATAATGTTTACAATTATTCTCTGCATACTTAAAGGCACAATTTTCAGGGATCTTTTCAAATCGTAAATGTATTTTTTTAGCGTTATAAACTTCTGAAAACAAGAGCACATCTAAATATCTGAACTATCTTGTAGTTTACATGCAGAGTGTCACACAGAAAGAAAAGAAAACCACAGGAAACCAAACAAAAGATGTACAAAACAAAAACAAAAATCAATTCAATGAAAATAAAAATAAAAAAAAGTCTACCAACTGTATGCTCAGAATCGAATGCTCAATACGTGTAATAATATATATATATATATATATTTGAATATATGTATATCTCAGCAACCGCGGCTTACACTTAGTACTTAATCGAGTCGATAACTTGACTGTATTTTTTTGTTGTAATATGTATCTATTATGGTTGTGCCGAGGCATCTCAAGTAAATGCATTCACACACACACACCACACACACACATCTCCTGGAGATCCTTTTCAGCTTAGCGGATTGTCCGGAATACATGCATATGTATAAAGCATAGAAAGCAGTCAACAGATCCCATAAACACTCACATTTTTGTACCCTGAGAAGACATCACCTTGTGTACCTAAAGCCCAGAACCTGAAAGAGAAGAGTTACATATGCATATATCCGCAGATCGTTGTTGATTAATTGTTGACACTGGTTCTTCAGTTACGAGATCTTTTGGGGCTTTTGTCTGGGAAAAGTGGAATCCGTACTTCCGACTCAGAACCTTTCGGGATTGTTAAGTTTACGAATCGTTGGGGTTCAGTCTTTTAACTCCTTATTGCTTAAAGTTTGAGACGTTTGTACTGCATTCACAGTGATAGTTCAACCTTTGAATATAAATCGAATATCGTTGGACTTTTTTTAATGTTTAATTTAACAAAAGTAGTTCAATTCTTTCAAACAAAATGCTTCGAACCAGGTCATGGCATTTAGATCACTGTTGACGACGACGGCTTAAACGATTTTGATTGGAGAACTTCGCCAGCGAATATCAGTAGCTTGGGGTTAACACACTTCATTTCTCAACAATAAAAATTCGCAACGAAATTTAGTAAAAGGAACATACTCTTATATATACATACACACGTATATATATATATACAATATATATAAAGACAAATTTAAGAAATTAAATAGGTATAAAGATCACACAATATATGGTATTTTTATATACTACAAAAAAAAAATCAACAAAAAAAACAACAACAACAACAACAAAGAAACGAAAAGAAAGAAAAAGAAATGCAAGTTTAGTGCATGCAAACAGGCTTAAACTTAGCTCTAGCTATAAAATATATTAATAAAGTAAAAAACAAAATTAATGGTTTTCATTTAAAATCGTAAATTATTTTGTTACATTTAAAAAGGAAGAAAACAAAAGATAAACATAAATAATAAACAAGAAACAGAAACGCAAAGACTAGAACAACATTTTGTAAGCTGGATTAATTGAGTGATGGATCGATTGGTGGCGGCAGGTTATATATAATACAGCATAAGCTACTAGGCAAACTACCAGACGACAAGTGCAGAAAAAAAGTCCATTTAGATGAGAAACCACACTCGAAGAAAGTAACCCAAATATCTGTCATAACTTGCTGAAAAACAAAAAGAAGAAAATTAATGGCGGCGAGGGAAAACGAACTCACACATTGTATAATTTCCAACTCGACCTAAGCTATAAAGAAAATACCAGCTAAGAAACGTATAACTGACACTTACTCCCAAATCACACACTCTTCTGCTCAGCTCACCCCGGCCTGGCCTTCAAGGCGGAGGCTTTCCACAATCCCCAAACCCCCCAAAATTTCCACATTGTCCTCGCTTTTCCACCTCCCCCCCCTCAGTGAGTTGAGGGCAAGTTTTGAATTATCTAAACATAAGCACATCTTACAAAGCAAAAATCGAAGAAAAAATCGTATAAATATATCTAAATAACATATATATTTGGGAAAATGTGAAGTGGAGAACAATTTTAAAGTTGGTAGCGTGTAAGCGCTGGAAATGCGAAACGAGAAAAACTGCGAAACTGAGAGAAATAATAAAAATGAAAATTCATGTGTACAAAAACAAAATCGAATGTGTTTTTATTAATGGGAATCGAGAGAAATACTACAAGTTTTAGAATATTAAATCAATGAAAACTAATACCTCTTAAAGGTATATATTTCCCTTTTACCATTTTCTTGCACCCACCTGAAATAAAAATCACTTTTCCGTGCCATTTTCTTTGTAATTTCTTTTATTAAGATTTTTTTTAGATTGAATTATTTTCCTGTTTTCTTCTTCAATTCATTTTCATTCATTTCATTACTAAATTTCAAATATAGGTTGTCATGACAAATAAGAACTAAAACGTTTATATAGCTTACAATTGATTTTCTTTGTATAGTTTTAGCTTCTTGCTCCTCTCTTTGCGTCGAAATATATTATTATTAGATAGTTTTTACTTTGTTGTTTTTCGTCTAGAGGCTAATTGAACTTTGTTATTTAGGAAAAGGAAATAATAAGAAGAACGCTTTGTATATTTGTATTATTATTTTGGAAGTGTATTTTATTGATGCACTGCAATTTACAAATCGATTTACAAATAAAACATAATAAATTCTAGGCATAACATAAGATATTTAATAATTGCACGAAAACGAACCCGAGAACGAACTATCCTGGCCGTAACCCGGCCAATATTACCTGGCCCATATCGATCAAACGAGACGGGAAGCAAAAGTCCAAAGTGGAGGAAGAGTTGGTTGATGACCCGATTTCCTACTGACTGGATGGAATGTTCTTACTATATGTGTCTTGGTTTCTTTGTGTTGTGTGTGTGTTTGTTTTTTCTGTTTTGTTTTGTTTTGTGTTTTATAATTTATCGCATTTAAATATAAATTTTCATAATCATGTTTCTCTAATTGCGTAGGTCTCAAAAAACTTCATTCATAGTTTATTATTTTCTTTTTTTTGGAAACTCTTTTCTGGCTACGCTTAGATTAATTTTTTGTTAGGCTGCAAATGCTAAGAAATTATGTTTCTGATGTTTATATATAAATATAATTTTTGTTTGTCTTTAATTTATTATCATTATGGATTTTTTTTTTGTGTAGTTTTTGCTTTTGTTTCGCTTTTTGTTGTTTTTTTTTGTTGTTGTTGTCATATACATATACATAAATTGAATTTTGTATATCTGAATTTTTTGTCTCCTGTCGTATATAATTCCGCTCCTTCTGCTTGGTTTTTATATAAATTGAAAACTTAATTGTAAATGTAAAAATGTTAAAACTACATTCAATTATAAATAATGTTGGTTTTTGTCTTGTCGTATTATTTATATGCAATGTTCGCTCGTTACGTAATAATATTTATAATTAATATTAATTAATTAGCATAGTTTACGTTACGTTTATGTAATTTTTTAAAGCAATAACAAGCCATTTCATTTAATTTCATTTATTCATTTCTTTACTAATCATTTGTTGCTGAATTAATCGCCATTGTTGTTTGTTTCTTTGTTTGTTTGTCATATCTGTGTGGTTTGTATAGTTTTTTGTTTTTTTTTTTGATGTACTAATTCATGCAAATTGCTTCGAATCCCCTGACCATAAATTCACTCTTCACGCTCTAACACTCTATGCAAAAAGATGGAATTCACTTCAACTACTTTGGGTTTTCACTGCGCCTCCCGCTGCGCCCTTTAAATATTTCACAAAAATTGTACAATCCCGCAGAAGGAGAGAGTGAGAGACAAGTGGAGACAACAACCGACACCGGAGGCCCTTAAATTCCCGACCTATATCATCATTGCACCTGAATAAGTTAAATGGGTGATGTGTGTGCGCGTCAATGCCATTTTTTATAATTAACCCATTTGAGTTCACTACTCGTAATAATTGTATCTGCCATCTAGCATGATGTACTTCGCTCGTAGTAAATGTTTTGCTGCTGCTTTGTTTTTTGTTTGTTTGTGGGTTCTGCTGTTTGTTTACTCAATTTGTAACATATATAAAAAATATGAATATAACTATTTGCTAAAAACCTCTAAAATGTGACGCCACGTTACGGGCATTTAGAAATCGCAAAGAAGATGATGATGAACATCGCAGATCCTGCCAGATCCCAGCGAATATACACATACATAAACATACATATATATATATATGTACATAGATATATATATATATGTGTGTGTGTGTGTCTCAGCTTCCACAACGGTCGCCACCTCCTCATCCTTCTAATTACAAAAAGGGTATCAAGCGCGCCATCCTCAGTGCGTTCTCCAGGAAGGCGCTCCACAAGTCGTTCAGGCGCTTGGAGCGCGACATTAGGAAACGCCAGGTGAGCAGCACCGCCACCAGTTTGGTTAACTGATGCAGATAATAGAGCCTGTGGATCGAAAAGGAAGTTGTTAAAGTGAAATGAGTATTAAAATCAAGAGGGTATAGCCAAAGATCATATAAAGAATAAGATGCGTAACGCCATACCATATTATTGAACTCAAACTTTAATTTGTATAGATCTTATTCTTTATATGCCTTGTTTTTGCTCAATACCGTAAGTTATAGGGTATAGGTTATAGTTTATATAATAATATAACTATATTTAGGGACCCTGGCCTCACCTGAGCATGCGTTTTCTGCTGGCCGGCAGCGATTCGGGCCGCTGCTTGAACAGGAACTCCCTGAAGCCCAGCACATAGCGCTCCACATAGTTGTCCCAGTTGATGTGACGCACATCAAATACAAAGATCTCGCGATCCTTGGGACTCAGCGTGTTTAGCAGGGCGTGGACATTGTCGTCCTTGAAGCGCCATTGGCGTGTGGCGAAGTACTCTAAGCATTCCACAGCTTTGGCAATTTTATTTTGTACGTTGACAACGCTAGAAAAAAATGAAGGCGGCAGGAGAACGATATAAACCCAAATTCCATGATAAGCTCTGGGGAGGAGACTTACAATGGCTTCTTGCCCATGATCCTTGCCACTCCGTCCAGAATGTAGGCCGGTAGGAAGTGTTTGACTATACAATTCAGCGTGTTCATGGGGCGGTTCATGCGAAGGTCGCCAGTCGGATACCACAGGCAGCCCTCTGGGAAAATAATACAATATAATTCCGGGTAATTATTACGACGGTCTCAGTAGCTGGTAGCTGTGTGTGAGGCAACTACAACGCTTTTCGGGCATTCATTTCAGGGTCATTTCTAGGGGCGGGGCAACGTTTCTCACCCAGGGGATGCTTGCGCACACTGCACATGGCGTGTTTGACAAACTCCGACCAGATGATGGGATTGCGCTGGCCGGTGCAACAATTGTAGATGAGTAGGTTGTTGGACTTGCGGGTCGCTGTGCGCCAAGCGGCGGCAATCATCAGGTTAATCACAATATCGACAGGTACCATATCGGCCACATAGTTCTTCTCGCACATCATTGTGCGGAACATGCCCTTGGCCAGCGCCGAAACCAGGCCCGTTGGCCCATTGAAGTTGTCCACCCATCCGGCGAACGGTTCATTCAGACTGGCAGTCACTGTAAAACGAATAAATAAACATAATTAATAAGAATATAGTAAGTATTATTGGGAAAGTACAATAGTTGGACTTTAAAATTACTATAAAACGTTGACTTGTCACTTCAAGACATGGTTTCAACGGTTTTTAATTAATGCAAATCATTTATATTTATTTATGAATAAATTAAGCTTCTTGGGAAAACCATTATCATTGTTTGATTGGAATCTAGCTAATGAATACTTGAATACAGAATTAAGTAAAGGTTGCAGTTCAATCGAGACACAATTGTAAACAAAATTAACAGCTCAAGTGTTTCGAATATTTACAGATTCTCAACGCAATGATTATTGATAGAACTTACCAATCGATGGCCTCACAATGGCAACGGGCAGATTACCAGCCTCCTTAAGTAACATATGCTCCGCTAAGGCTTTTGTAAATGTGTACGTATTGGGGCGCTTGCCAATCAGGCGCGGTGTCAGCTGGAAATACAAAATTCATTATAAATAGGACTTAAAAAATAATATTATATATGGCGAACGCACCTGATCGAGTATATCCTCCGGAAGCCAGTTGATTAGTGAGATGATATCGTCGGGATTGTAGGGCGGCGCATAAATAACCTCGGACACATCGGTTCTATCGCAATTGCAATAGGCAGTGGATACATGGATTAGTGCCTATAAAATGTGATTGCCAATTTAATAACATTCTTGTTTCCAGCTATTTGAATAACCCAAGACTTACGTCCAGTGACAGCATGCGATGGCAGAGCTCGACGAGACGTTTCGTGCCCAGCATATTGATTGTGACAGACAGTTTGAGCTTCTCATCGAATTTCACAGTGGCAGCCGAATGAAAGACAACGGAAACATTGCGACACAGTAGATTCTGTAAAATGGAAACACTTTCTCAATTAATGGAGATCTTTAAGAGATTTGGTATAGGAGAAATATCTCACCTGATCTTTCTCTGAGATGCCCAGTTCCTCGGATGTTATGTCACCCGAAATTGGTATGACTTTGCTGAGCTCCTTGGGCTTCTCCTGGCGCAGTGATTCGAAGAGCTAATGGAGAGAGTTTGTAATATATTTAATATATTATATAGCATAGGAAGAATCAATTTCCACTTACTGGTGCATTTAGTAGTTCCGTGAGACGTGCCGACACTTCTTGACCGCGTTTCGGTCGTATCAGTAGATATATATTCCTTATGTCCGGACATGAGCGCAGCAACTTCTCCACCAGCACCTGCAAATCGAATTGTAATTAGTGACTCAATCAACGGATAGGGCCATTAACCAAATAAACGATTATTGTTACACCCACAAGGACACACTTGACCCACTTCGATGGTGTCTGCGGTTTGTCTTGATCTAACTGAAGTTCTATATAGTATGTTGGGGGGTTGGGACACGCCCCGAAAACGATGTGAGAATTGTAGCGGAATTAAACGACAACAACCCAAGGCAGACAAAAAGGGGTAGGTGGTGGGGTGGGCGGTCTGGTCTGTGGGTTGTTAACTGCTCGGAGAGAGGGTGGAGAGCAAAGGGCGTAGGACTGCGGGCTGTGGGCGTGTCAGGCGCACAAAATCGATGAATAACACACAGTACTACTGTGAGCTCAGAGTCTGGGCGGCGCCACTGCGATTTCATGTCATAATGACGCAGTCAGGAGCCACCGACATGCAATATGCACAGAGAACAATTCAAGGGAACTATCCTTTGAATTTGTTAAATAAAAAATGGATATATATCTATATTTATTCTGACTGCTTGACATACACAAAATAGTAGACAAACTGTTAAAATCTTAAAATAACATCTTGGCAAAATTAAATTGGGAACTTTTCCTTATTGTAAGATTTATAAGAAACAATTCCCTATTTCATTTTAGCTTTTATTATAAAAGAAAGACTATATATATTTTGTTTCCTGTGTGCATATATGTTTAACAATGGCTGGGACGAAAATTGGCACAACAGCCGGAGGATGTATTTAGAGCAGGGGAACGAGCGCTTGCCCCCATTACTTGGGGAACAATTAAGTGGAACTCGGAGTGGGAGAACCGAGCCACCAAAAGCCAAATGCATAGACGCAGCTACAATACTCACAGTATACGAGTGTATATATATAGATATATACATACATATATGTAGCATTATTATGAAGTATTCGCTTGGCAGGCGACGATGAGTCAACATCGTCTGGTGCAGCTCGACTCGAGCCAACTCAAGCATTTCGGCTTGGAAAAAAGCAAACCAAACCAAGTCAAGCATACACGCACATCGCACATAAACAGCACACACCACACACACACACACAGTGCATCTAAAATTCAGGCAAACCTCTTCGCAACGAACCCACACAACCCACAGCAATCACTTCATTGCCGCGATACTTGTTGTTTTGTTTATCGGCAACACACACACACTCAAACAACAACAACAACAAAGATACAAATATTTGTGTGCATATTTTATGACTGGAAACGCTTCGAGTTCTCTCAATCGAGCCCAACCAGGCCAGCGCGGGTTCAATAGTTCAATTCGGAGCCAATAAACACACGCGGCGTATGCGTGACGTGAATGCAAGAAGCTCGGATGGCAGCCCGCAAAAGTATGCAATAAAAGTTGGGGAGCGAGAGTTACGCATTGAAAAAAAAGGATAATACGAGGGAATAAAGGATTGCGGATATCCTTTTTTTTCGGCAACAAAATAAAATGAAATCTGTGAATTATTATTCTATATGGGCTCGGCTTTCGTTAAGAGCTAATAACGAGATTGCTTTGATAGATTTCTCATCCTTGATAAGATCTAACTCACCTTTCCCATAAAGCCAGTGCCGCCTGTGATGAAGACGCTGCGTCCCGCGTAAAACTGAGCGATGGGCACATAGCTGGTGTCTTCCGCCCGAAAGCGTTCGTAGGGCAACTGGAGGCCATTGCTGCTGGGCGGCAGGGGCAATGCTGTCGAGGGCGTCACCGCGGACAGGAGGCTCGAGACGGCCGCGGCCGAGGATGAGGCTAAGGATGAGTTGGCGCCGCCGGAACCGGAAACGGAGCCCGATCCTGCCGCACTCGAACCGTTGTAGCCGTTGGAGGCGTTGTTACTGGCTGAGGTTGATGAGGATGATGATGCACTGGCATGGGTTAGGCCATTGGTTCGGGCCAAGCTGCCGTTGAGTAGCTTGGCGGCATCGTGACTGTTCGCGGGCTGAGGGGGCGACTGTTTGAGGCTGCTGTTTGTGGCTGCTTCCGTTTCCGCTTTGTTGGCGACCGCGTTTGACATGTTCGATTGTTTGTTGGTTTGCCGGTCCCCGCTGGTTAAGTTTTGTGTTTGTTTCACTTATTTATCCTTCTTAAGTTTTAGGTTAGGAAGCAGTTCTTTCTATCATTTGCAGTGTGCGCTCGTGTTATCCTTCTCCTTCTCTGTTTCGTCCTTAATATTCAATATTTACTTTTAGTTTTGGTTTGGAAGTGCTTGCTCTAGTTTCCCCTAGTTGGAAGCGTCTGAATTGTTCATATAAACTTATGTGGAATAGCTAGCTGAAAGTCGTTCGGTCGCCGTTGAGCGTTTATCCATGTTTCCATTAGTCGCGCTTGTCCAGGAGGTTGGCTTGGGTTCTCAGGTTGTTATTGTTTTTTTTTTTTTTGTACAAAAAGAATTCAGCAGGTGTATCCTGTGGGTTGGGTGGGGGTGTTATGTGTTGAACGTGACGGATTTACGACAACTTCCAAGCGTTAGTGCTCTGCTGAACTGCAATGCAAAAAAAAACAAAACAAAAATTAGCATCATTGAATATTCTTGAACGTTGTGAATTCGAAAGCGGCAATTAGGAGGTTTTTTATATATAATATATATATTTTGTGTATTATTGCTAAGCTGACTTTCTATGAATTTACTCTACACAAATTATACTCAAAAAACCGACAAAAAATTAAGAAATCTTTAAATAATTATTTAAAACCCGACTTACATTAACATTAGTTACATTTCGAATGCTTCTATGTATCTCTATTTCCATGATTTCTTACAAATTTTATTATTTTTCACTTGAAATCCATTACTTTATTAACCCACATCTTACCCTATTACTATATCCTCTACTGAAACAGAGACTTAATTAGCCGAGGACAACGCAATTGTGTCAAACCTAATTATCCAAAAAAAAAAAAAACCCAAATCAAAGTCCGCTTTTATCCATTCAATATCCCATAATATCCTTCAACCCAATCTCTCAAGCCATCCCATCCGTCCATCTATCTATCAAAACGTCATTTATCCTTGGAACCGGCGTCTAAAATTAGCAACCCTTTCGAGCCACAGCTGAATGGCAACCCAAATCCGAGCTATGACGTCCAACAGCTTGGCAATCGGCCATCACAGAAAAGGATATGCAAATGACGTCGAAGGATATGATATGTGTATGCAAAGAACACCACCTCACACACGAATCTTGCAAATAGTTTTCGACCGGCCGCAATCGAATTTAACGCACAATAGAGCTAAATATGCAAAGGCAGCTTAATGCTTTAATCGGCTTACAAGGCGAGTGCCGAGAATTCAGAGCTGGGAACTGCAAATGAGAAATGAGAAACGAGAAACGAGAACCGAGAACTGAAGACCCGAGAACGCAATAGAACGCTAACCGGGGAGACGATACTGTCGATAGCAGTGACAGTTGGCGAATGCTCACTAACCGCCTGGGAACACTTCATTCTATATTAAACGATTTTACACGAGCCGAGCTGAGCTGCGCTGAGCCTAGAGATTTCCAACGCTATATGCCGACCCGCATGATCAAGTGCCACTTAAGAGGGTCGCACACGTCATAAATCTCCGCAGGTTCAAAGTTTTAGTGCCCCTCGTAACTGCGCAGGCTTACAGCAGCCCCACCGAAAACGATCGTAACCATCATCAAAAGGAGATTAATTTGTGCAACGGGGGGTATTCGGTTCAGGTGGCAGGGGATAGGTGCTAAAATAAATATATATTGCTCAATCAGAATCCGAATTGGAATCGTAATCACCCTGTTGGGGGGAGGCAAAGGTATTTAATTTCCAACATCTTAAGAATATTGTGTTAATGTTTTATATCTCTCTTAAAGAAACAAATAAATGGGGCAATGGCGAATTCTTTATAACTTTAACACCTGTGCATATTTATCAACAACGGTTTTCAAGAGAATTGTTTATATGTTATGTTCTTATACGGAATTAAAATGACTAAACTAATACCATCGAATTAATCTTATCCCCACATTTAACCTTCGTGAGCAGGAGGTTAGCGCTAGCTCACTTAGCTAGTCCAAACAAACGCTAGTCTACCGACGTACATAGTTTCCTGGCTCCGTATAGGGTTGTAAAGAACCCTAATGAATTTGTCAACAAGCGTTGGTAACAAGTGAAACAACAGGGCTAGCTAAAAGGAAAAATGTCAGATAAACAATAAATCGTATTTGTTCCTCCGCAAAGCGAGTTGTCAGAAAGGGTCTGGGGCCTCTGGCTCTGGCTCTGGCTCTGTGTCTGGGTCTGGGCTTAAACTTCGAACCCTTGCATTAGTGTGCTATCCATATCTCATCTGTAATTCGCCGAATGCGAATGCTAATTGAATTTCAAATTGATTGTTGACCAAATATTGATCGTAACCAGGAAATGCGGGAATGTTAGTGTAGCTAGTATATATTTCTGGCTAGATTGATTGGATTAGAAGCGATATACTTATGAATGTGACGTCAAGCCCAGGTAATCATGATCATAATAATGATCAAACTGATATAATAATAATAATGATGATGATGATGATGATGATGAGGGCTCAAAGCTTGAATCGAATTTTTGGGAGTTCAAGCTGCTGCCCATGACTTTCACTTTTTATTTTTCGAATCTTTTGTAGGTCTCTGGTTTTTTTTCCTGCCTTTTTTAAATATCTAAATTCCGCAATATTTTTTTTCCACCCGTTTGCATGTATTTAAAATTTGTTGTTGTTTATTTTTGGTTTTTTTTTTTGTCAAACTTTCGTTTTCAATTTTTTAGTTTGTACAAAAATCTACCGCCACCGATGGCTGGCACTATTGCTTTTTTTTTGGCCATTTGCATTCGGGGTTCGATGGTTTCTTTTAGTGACTTGGCTAAATAAGATTTCGATGCTCGCCGTGTTAAGAAATTTGGCACATTTCGGAGGTGTGTGTGTGTGTGTGGCGATGTTATCAAATCGCTGGGCTATATCCGCTGAACTAGTTGGGGCCAGCGTTGGCTCTATATAATTAAAGTTTAAACAACTCTCAAGACGCGGTGGCAATCAGAGCGGCCTCATCACGTAACTGTAAATTTATCAATGAAGACCTGACCAACATCGTTTACTGGTTGTTGTTCCCTCTTCATTCTAAAGTGAAATTTCTTGAAAATCAACTTTTTCTCAAGCCATCCCTGTCTCACATTCTATCTCTCTCTCTCTCTTTGGTTAACTCTTTTTCCTGGTTTCCTACTGCAACGAAAAATTTGCGCGGGCCAGCTTGAAGAGGCAAATGAACCGACATCGAACCATCATTGGAGCCACGCCTCTTCTCGGCTTTTCGGAGGAGCGTGTTAACCAAACATGAAGACCGAAATGCTGTTAAACGGTAAACATTCAGCATTCAACATTCAACATTCAACCTGCCTTGACAAGGTAGTTACACACCACTCTCTGCCGCTGCCCGTGTATTGTCTGACCCATTTCCTATAATCGTGCCGCATTATCATCATCAAGCTCATCATCATCATCATCATCAGAGGCAGCAGCAGAGGCAGTGACAACCTCAGCCTGGTCATCATCAGCTTCATTATCATTATCGCCTTCGTCATCGTCATCAGCATTCGACAACTGGCCAAGTCGCCTTGCCTTGCCTTGCCTTGCCCTGCCGGACATTTGGAAGCGACCGCTTTACCAATTTTACATATACCCTAGAGCTTAGCGATGGGTCGCTAAGACAATGGGCTCGACAATAAAACTAAGTTGGTTGAGTCCTTCAAAATGGGCATATCTTATATATTATCAGTCATATTGAAGTCTAATTTAGCATGGTTTATCGCGCTTAACTTAAAAAATTAACTAAAAAGAAATCTATTTATTTAGAATCCTTAAATTTAAATAGAAGTTTTTAATTTACTACGTTCTACTAAAGCTAAAGTTATTATATATAAATCACCTATAAACTTGAATTTAAAAAGCTTCTAATTATGTGTAAACAAAGAATTAGCACAGCCCTATAATTCTATTCAAATATTAGCAGCTAATTCCTTTTCTCCAACTTTCAAAAGAATAAATGTGGCGCCTTAAATCCTTAATTATATTCTTTAATATTTAATTCATTTTTTGGCCCTTCTAGAGTATATCTTGTTTCGACCACAACGGCTGCCATACTTTTTCCCATGACTGGAAGACCCGTCTTTAAGCGCGTTTCTTCTTTGCGCTTTTCTACACTGTCTCCTCTCTTCGGGCCCTGCTGTTTCCTCATTTGGAGCTTGTTGCTTTCGGATTACGAGTCTTTAGCACTCAGGGCCTCGACATATAAACATATATATGCGACACAGAGCCGTGCATAACATACTTCCGCATGCAGACATTACACAGACTATAGATATACTTGTATATACTTTAACAAGATATTGGTGTGCGATTCTGATGCGTTATTTTTTTTTTGAGGGTATTGGATCCATACGGTGGTGTCAACCTGTTTGTTTTGGCAATGTGGAAGCTCGTTTCATTTCGGTCGAATCGGTTTCTTTAGCTTCGAACACAAACGAAAGTTCAAATATGCATTTTCACTTTTCAACAATGGAAGGCCTCTCATTATGTAAACCCGTAGAGCCCGCCGAGAGCTCTACGGCGGATGCTGTGGATATACATATGATGCCATGTTAGTGGTAGTGTGTGTGTGTGTGTGTGTGTGCTTGTGAGTGCCCATAATGGGTCTGTGCCCTCTATTCTATTGAACCTTTGAGTGGAGGCTCTGGAATTGCCGTCCGCCGTTGGTGGGTTGCTGCCGCTGATGTTGTGATGTCGTCGGGATGTCGCCATGTCGCTGTTTTTCCAGCTGGCGACTATGTCTGCTCTTGTAGTTATCGTAAGCTATCTATGCTTTGTGTGTAATTGAATAAATCTGTAGGGGGTTGTGGATAGAATGGATCTCGGATCTCGGATCTGTCTCCCTCCGGCCCACTGTGCCAGCTGCCCACAACTTGCCCATAATTTGTGTGGCTTGATTAACAAACAAAAGCGCTTTCGCAGTTTACAGCATAAAAGTTAAATTTAACTGTGTATAATGGGGGCTGCTGGCTCCTGCTCCCCCGGCCAGCCCCCTCACCTGAACGGCCCCCATTCGGAGGTAGTCAGCAGATTAGCTACCCAATTTAAAAGCTCAGCTGAGGCGAGTTAAGCCGCCATGTCCCGCTCGCGCCCTCACGCCCTCTCACTAGATATTAAATAATTCACAATTATAATATACACAACATCTTCTCATCTTATTTTTAGGCTCTATCACATGAGCTAAGACCAAATGTCTACGGGCCCAATTAAAGCATTCTTTTGGTCGGTAGTCCGCGTGTGCAATTAAAAGCACTTTCTCGGCTAATTTGAATAATCAAAAACAATTTGGACTTTGCAATTATAAGATGAAGATTTATTGTCGACGAGACCTTAAGATGAACCTCCTTTAGTCTCATAAACTAAGGTCTGTGATATGGGGTTTAATTCAAAATGATTTATGAAGATTATTGCGGGTTCAAGTTCAGTTCAGATAAGCAACTCAGAAAGGTTATAAAAAGGGTTGATAGGTGTCATTAGTAAACATATTACAAGTTTACTGTAAAAGAGAATATGTAGGTTACCTTATTATATGAAATTGGGGTGTACCTTATGATATAATTCTAAAGATCCTATTCAAATTATGAATAAAATAATCACAAATCCCAGGCATTAAAAGATTCTCATCGTTAATAACCACCAACCACCACTTCCTCTATTTACTCTTCCAAAAATCTTAGTGAGATAATAAATGCCAAAAGAAATAGGCAAATATGGCAGGTAAACAAAAGATTTCAATGACATGTTTATAGCTTTTGAAGCAAGCACTATTTACAGTCGCCAAATAATATATTTTGCAAACTTTCAACGAAGAATACGCCTAAAGGTTCCTTATTTACTGGGAATGATAGAACTCATCCTCTCAGAATTATCGCTTTACGTCACAGAGCGCGAAAGTATCTGTGCCCAATAAGCAATGGATCTGAATGCCAAGTGGCTGGCTTAATGGCTCCGTAACCCATTTTGAGTAGGACCATTAGGACCATCTAGCCCAGAGTTGCGAAAGTGAAAAAGAAATTCGATGGGATTGCTCAGTCAGTCCGAGCACGTAATCAATAGAAATATGTCGCCGTCTCCAGATACCGAAACCAATAGCACAGATACCAAACCGAACCGATCCGATACTATATGCGATACGTATCGGGAATTATTGACTGTGGCAATTATTTTCGGCTGAGCTCAGCTCGACGGGGCGGCCGATGCATTTGCGCATGCGTCCGTCCGCTCATTTCATTTCATTCCATTCCACACTCCACTCCCAGCCAAAAATGTGGGTCAAGTCAACGTGGGTTCGCAATTATGACACATTGTCCGAGCGACAGATATTTACCCCACAAAAGCAGAAATCGGTGTAATGATATTTGTAAATGTAAAAATTAAATAAACAATCGGACGGACGCTGCTCTTTGGAGGGTTTTTTGGTAATTCGGTTTTTTCGCTCTTCGGGTTTTTGGTTTTTTTTTAGTTTTTTTTTGCAATGTGAGATGTATAGTATCTTTGTATCTGGTAGTGTGTGTGCATGGCCATGATCCATGTTTATTTATTATGCTCCATCGTCTTTTCGCTGTCGTTATCGTTTTCATTTTCGTTTTCGTTGTCGTTGCTAGTCGTTGTCTCGTCTGTGTGCAAATTTTATTTGTAAATATGCAATGATTAATATTACAAATATCCAGCAACAAAAATTTCGAAAATATTTGTTGCCTTTTAAAACTTTCTCGCGGCAACACACAACCTGGATATTGGCTACAGTCACACATTTTTCAATCGAATCAATCTGACTAAAATTCGTCACTAAAAATAACACATATCTTGTACTATCTTATTACTTCGCTATCTATGATTCAAAACCGGCTCAAGCTTATCAGAAGTTAAGTTAAGTTTCAATGAATTTCCCAATTAAATATCAAGTTTAATATCTTGTAAATATTATGAAAAATTAATAATCTAACTACAAGGGCTTCGTAGGCGTTATCGAAGCTATACTGTGGCATAAGCTGTGGGTCAAATATTAGCTAAAAACGGGAATTGCATAACGCGACGATGAAAAAAGAAACAGCTCAAATATTTGTGGGCCAGGCCTGGCTTGCACTTACTTGTCAGACAAACATGTATATAGCCCAAGATATTGGCTTTAATCGAAGAAACCGACGATCTGAAGATGATGCTGCCGCTCGCGTTTCGATTGAATTGACTTGTTTTTGTGTGAATCGAATTTCCCCGCTTCTTTTTTCCGAGGAACACCGAATCTAGGTCATTGACATAAAAGGGGGACTTGCAAATAATTCGTTTGTTGTGGTCTCCAGTTTTCGTTTTATTTGTTGGTTGGTGTTTTTTTTTCGGAACTTGTGCACTTGCGGGGTTTTCGAGGTCGTTCGTTCGGTTGGAAAAAAACTGATTCGACAAAAGCGATTTCGGAAAACGATTCTCGTTGACAATTATTAGCAGCGTTTATTTTATTTTCAGTTTGACACTATAGGCAAGGCAAGGTACAATACCGATGATACCGATACCGATACTGATACTGATACTGATACTGATAGCCACTCCTGACACACTAAGCACGGCTATAACCAATCCGAAATTCTACTGCTGCTTCTTCTTTTGCTGCTGCTGCTGCTGCTTCTTCTTCTTCTTCTTGGGCCCCCAAGAAATTTCTCCAAATATTTTCACTTTTGCGACAGCGCGAGAGAGAGAGGAGTGAGAGAGCGCGCGAAGAGAGCGAAGACCGTTGCGCAGGCGCAAAGAAATCGAACCGACTGCGAAAGAGGGACAGAGAGCGGTCGCGGGAGAGAGTTTGGGGCCGTTCTTCTTGCCCTTTTTTTTTAACTGATTTTTATGTTATCTTTTAGCGACGCGTCCGCTTCGTCGGCCGTTTGGAACTGAACTAAACTTGGCCGCCGAAGAAGTGAAAGATTTATGCAGTCGGCGCCAAAGCTGCGCTGCCAAGAAAGGCAGACAAAAGAAAGCAGCGCACAGAGAGAGAGCGGCGCGGACACGTAAACCAAACGCGAGATGGCGATCGGACGCAACATAAGAGAGATGGAAACAGAGAGAGAGAGAGAGAGTGTGGAGAGCCAGGCTTGAGAGAGAGCATGCAACAAGCTTTAATTGAAAAAGCCGCAAAAGAACGGTGTGTGTGGAAAAACAAGTCGTGGAAAACGGAATGACGAAGAAGAAGATTCAAAAGGAGGGTGGGGGAAAATTCGATATGTGGTCAGCAGGCACTGACATTGACCACGACGCTGGCAGAGAAGCTAGCAGTGGCAAAAGAGGTCAAAGTACACGCATAAGCTTCCCGAGTCCGAGTATCAGGTATCTCTTCCTCTCTACCTCTCTCTCTCTCTCTCTCTCCCTCCCGCTCTTTGCGTGCGTGTGCATGCATAATCTTGCACTTGCCACCAGGTAACTGGCAACGCGTAAATTGACCAAAAAGAAAAGACTTTCGTGTCTAATTGAAAGGCAAGTCACACTTGCGGTTGAGCAAGGAGGCGTGGTATAAGGAGCGGGGCTAAGTGAAAAGGGGGAAGGAGAGGTGATTAATTCACCACAGTTAACTGCAAGAACTAATTGAGTGCACTGAGAAAAATTGGCACAAAAAGCTAACTTCAAGAAAATACTATAAAAATATTAAAAAAATAAAAATAAATATATATAATATAATTTTTTAGATAATATTATCAATACTTATAAATACCATATATATTAAAAATACTTATTTCGACCTAATTTCAGACACTATTTGAATTAACAAGTAGTTTTCTTAACATTTATTAACAGGTATAACCTAAATAAATATTAATATTTGGCATACGCGAAAATAACGTCTTTTATTTACAATTACAAATTGCCATCAGTGGAGTTAGGTTATCAAAACCGAGCTAAAATCCCAACTCAAAATAATGTTACATTCGGGAAGTGCGAATCAGCATAAAACTGGTTTAACTGCACATGGGGTAATTAATGTACATATGTCCAACCGACACCCATGAAACGTTATTAAATATGTATACCCATAAGTCACAAATTTATAAATATTCAGTGATATGTTATATGTAATATATAGATAGGTCGACTGAGTCGTGCAGCAAAACACGTTAACGTTCATTCAATATTTAAATTTCTATGAAATAGAATGCAGTTTCTTCCATATTGTATTGAAATTTGCATTGACGTACCTTTTGTATTGTCGCAGTTAACTAAGCACATAATCAACAATAACAGAAGCCCAGTTGAACATTGAGTTAGTTCGAGAGTCTTGAGAAAAGGGCAGTTGAACAAATATATAAACAATGAATCATCACTTTGTGAGATAAGTACTTAGGAAATCGGTCAGCAAAGCAATATTTATTTTTTAAAAGATTTCCGTTCCCCCTGCCTAATCCAAAAACTATGTACATACTTCATAAACATTACATTTATTTTTGAAATACAATCACATATCATATTAATAAGATTTTTGCCCTGTGCACATTAAAGTATTCGCCATTTTCAATGGATAGCGGTGGGTGTGTTCCGTAGATCTTACTGCCACGTGCCCCCGAAATCCTGCTAATTGCTTTGGTCAATATTTGAGTTTTTAATTGATTTTGCATACACCACTTCTCACATTCCCACCCAAAAATAGGAGAAACGGAAAGCGGAAACTGCCGGGCCAGATCGAAGAGTTAGCCAAGCGTAAACTTAAGCGCCCCCACCACCTCCTCCACCCCTTTTTTTCTCACAGTGCAGAAACTAGAAGCAAAAAGTTTCTTGCCAACAAATTTATTCAGGGGTAAAATAATGGTCGAATGGGGAAGAAGTGTGGGAATCATACATAGCAGAGGCTGAGAGCATGGCCCACTTGCCTACTCTTAGGCTGAGGAAATAAATTCCAATCTGACCGGAAATGAAGCAGCATAAAACAAAAGTTTTCCTTTCCTCTCAATGGCAGGCAATATTCACATTAAATGGGATGGAACCGAGCGCCTGTAGTTTTCCGTAACTCAAACCAATTTCATCCTGAAATATACATTCTACTTTCAGGCCCATCGATTGGGATTAAAGCTGTTTAGGTTTAGGTTTAAAGGGCTTAGCCCTTTATTATTATTATTATTAACAGATAACTGCAAGTTTAATTTAAGGCTGATTTGTAGAGAGCTAATGTCCCACAAGGTTTCCACTCTGGCACAATCATTCGAGTGTCACACTTTAGGGCCTAATATATATGTATAATATAAACACCCCCCTACCCTTAATTGCCGTCACATTTTCCGCCCACAGCTTTGCTCATTTTTATTTTTTTTAATTACACAAAGTTACGGCATTAGATGGCGCCCTGTTGACAGGACCTTCTCCTGGCTCGTCCTCGTGCCCGTTCTCGTCCCCTCGTCCCTTTTCATTTTCCCATTTTCTCGGCTGTGAAATGGCAAACACTCACACACATGGTCACAATGGGAAATCGACGGGGCGGTGGGGGTTCTCGGGTGGTTTAAGGTAGACAACAAAACGGGGAAAATGACATAATGCACTTGAAATGTTATCGCCTCGCTGTCGAGTGCAACAACTACACTGACACACACACACACACACACACATATATATATATATATATACAGATTGATCGGTTGGGAAAATCTTCGATTATATCGAATTACTATTTATGGAAAGCAATTAACAACAACGGCCAGGTTGTCAGCATGTCCATTCATCTCGAAGCATACTTTCGGGCATCCGGGCACCGCCACTTGCCACAAGCGGCCACCCCTAGTGAATTTTCCCAAAAGTTTTCCGGGCGCGATGCCACAAACTACTCACACATCGTAGAGTTCTTTTTTTTTGTCGTTTTAGCTCAGTTAACGGAACTTTCCCAGCCCTTTTCACGCATTTTCGCAAACATTTTCACCGTTCCTCGAAGTACAGCGATTTTAGGGGAATTTTTCTGAATTTTGTTTTTTTTTTGTATTTTTTGGAGGAAACTTTTGAAGTCGCGTCTCGACCGCCTTGAAAATCAATTGGAAAATGCCTGGCCTGTGTTTCATTACATTTTCTCTTCTCCTCCCAAGCTCCCCGAGATTATTTCACGCGCCTGCTCTCGTTTCGCGAGAGAAGATACAATATATTGGAGAAGTCGAGAGAAATGAAAAGAGAGACTCAGCTCGCTCGCTGGCTCGCTGGCTCGCTCTTTCGCTGCCATTTTCAGCTACTACTATTTTCCTGGGCGTCTGCCGGCTTTTCCTGGGGGGTTGTTGGCCATTGCCTGCTTATATTATATAATGTGCCCAACCAGCTGACTCAACAGCTCTATCAATCCGATGGATGTACCAGATAAGATAGCTACCTATCTATCGGGTTTTATCGGTGTAATATTAATATTTATGACTGGCTGCTTATTTAAGTAATTTTCTAGGGAAATTCATAATTTTATGGAGCATAATTTTAGGCTGACAAAGGCAACACTGCTACTCTCTCCCACTCTCTCTCTCCCTCTCTCTCTTTCTCTCTCTCTCTGTGTCTTCTCGTGCGTTTAATGATTGATTCTCTTTGGATTTTCCGCTTAAAGCTCGACTTGCTCTCTCTCTTTGGAGGAAACATAAAACGGAAATGTCAGATTTTCTGCTAAATTTTTTACAACCATCGACGCCAAAAAGCAGCGACATTCTCCGGATGAGATAATAAACCCAGCGACATACATTTTTTTATGGGCAACGTGTGCGCGCGGGGGGCGCTGTTTAGCTGAACACAGGGGCTGCTTCTAAAAGGGGGCTAAAAATAAATGCCCCACGAGAAAGAAAGCAGAAAAAACAAGACCCAAAAACAACATGCTCAAACTAGGCAAACAAAATTATGCTAAAAATATGCTTAAAATCGGCTAACAATTATGCTAAAAATAAAGACAGATAATTGAAAGGCAAATAGGGGCCTTGATGGGCCTTTTCCTGTTCGCGTTTCTTTTTCTTACCCGCTTTCCTTCTTTTTTTTTAAGGGCGTGTACGTACCGGCTCCAAAACGAAAGTGAGGTTAGAAACGCGTGTGTGGATGCTGCGGCGAACTGAACTGGATTTCCGGAGCTCCTTGATTTCCTTTCTCTTTTTTCTGGTTGTTCCCCAATTTGCTTGGGCTTGATTGAATTGCTTTTTATTATTTTGCAACACACTAACACACACACACGTTGCCAGGCATTTCGCGTCGCGCTTGTTTCCTTTTTTGCTTTTTTCCTTCTTTTTTTCCGTTGTTTTATTCTAACACACACAGGATTTTTTTTGGAGCAAGAAGGAAGGTACCGTTGTTTTCGACGCACTGCTCGAAATGCGAAATGTGACTGAGGCAGTAAGAGGAAGAAAGCTTCTGGCGAACCCGGCCGCCTGCAAAATTTCGCTCTCTCTCCTTTCTCCACCCTCGCGCTCGCGCTCGTGCCTGCTTCCTCTGTCACTTTTTCGCTGCTCTCTCCTGCGCTCTCCTTGATAATTCTTTTTTTTTTTTTTCGGTGGTGAGTTGACAAAAACACACGCACGGTCTGGGGGCTGATATTGCTATGATTTTTCCCACCACCTTGGCCGCTTTTTCCTATTGAATGAAATCCACTTTGGTCTAGTTCTTCTTCCTATTTGCTGAGCTTCTTCTTTCCGCCTCTTTTGACGCCTTATGCGCCTGCGTTAACTCAAAAGACAACAATTTATTTGAGGGCAAACAGGAAAAACTGATTTTTCGCACTGCATTGGGTGCCATAAAAATCAGCGCTAACTGCGTTTTGAATTGACTGTCAGTGTTGCCACGTCGCCATCCAAACAGAGTTGCCACTGAGCGGTTAATTCAAATTTTGCAATTCTTACTTCATGAATAAACAGAAATATCTGTGTACTAGAATTAGAAATATGAATATTTATTAAGAATACACAAAGTATTATTAACATAAATCATTAGTTGTGTTTAGCATGCATGACAAAATAAAAATGTACCGTATTTGGTTTTAAAAATACTACTTAATGTCTGTAAATGTGAAATGTTTATGTTTTTATAACTATTTGTTCAAATGGATTCAATATATTGTAATGAAGGAGTCATACATCATTGATTTATAATTTCCCTGATAAATTTACTCATTTTACCAGATTAAAAGTACGTCAGCCCAGATTTAATTTGACTTTTCACAGATCTCTTTCGATTTTTTTTATTAATTTTCAATCTTTTATCGAGATAACCTTCGTAGGCCCAAATATTTGGACAATAAGCAAGGTCGCCCAGCCTATTGCAGTGCGGTCCAACATAATGTAAAAAATCAAAACAGAAATACGACAAAAACAAACCAAAAATGCATTGTCATGTGGGGACGGAGGGGCCTTAACTTGTCGTTTATATAGACCCCGAAAGGGAGGTGGGGGGTGAAGGGGTGATGACGGCTATAGCCACTCTGCATATTAATCAATTTTAAGCTGGGGTCGCCGCTGGAAATACATTAAGACAAATGAACGCTGCGACACCAGAGTGGAAATACTAGATGCTCTTAAAGAGGTAATAATTGATAAGTCAGGAAAAAATGCTATACACTCCAGAGAAGCTAATGAAATGTGCATTAATATTACTGGCATAAATGTGTCATATTCTTTAGCTATTTAAAATAAGTTTAGAAGTTTAATAGTAAAACTTAGGTTTACAGAGAAAATAATGACCAAGTTTAGAACGATCTTTTATTGTAAAACATTTGTGTATTTTTATTTTTATTATTTATGTATATATTATTTTCAGGAAATATCCTTTAAGCTCTATTATTTCTGTAAAATATTTATTAAACATTATTTTAAGGAAATATTTGACTTCGAAATATTTAATTTCAAGGGACCATATTTTGAGTTCATTTAACTGAAAGACGATTTCACATCAAACGAAGTTCAAGGCTAGTCTATCTATTAAGTAACCTTAAAATATGTTTTAATTAGTTCCAATAATTTTATGTACAGAATAATTTATTAATTTATGAATCACGATCAATGATAACTTATCTATTGCTTTGGTCTCATCTCGCTTTTAGTTTTTGGTTACGGCAAAGGCAGATCATTTGATTTCGCTTTCTGTTCTCCTCAAAAGCTAGAGCGGTAGCTTTTGTTATTTCAATTAAAACCGACATCAAATTTTGAGTGATTTATATTACCCAAACATTTTTAAGATTCATGATTAAGCCAAAACCGACATAACCTCTCGAACCGCTCCCTGTAGAGGAGGGTATCGCCGGAGACAAGCGTCTTTTAAAACGATAACAAATAGGTGAGAGACATCGGCAAACACACAAAAGCCAAACATGATACGAAACCCAAAGGCGAACCGAACTCATTACTCATGCGCCCTGGGTGACGTCTACCAAGCCCGCCTCAGTTACAAATAGCTCCTCCGGATTTCCATCTTCACCTGCTGCTGCTCCCCGCCCTAAAAGCACAGCTTCGCTGCAACTCCAACTCGCGATGACGGAGCACAAAAAAATGCGAGGCAGAGCCCATCAACGTCGTCATAAGATCTCACAAGTCCATTGAGTAGCAGTAGCCAAGTAGCGCTGACTAAGTGGAAAGGCGATTAACTAACAAGAGCCTTTCTGCGGTTTTCCTGTTTTTGTCTGGGAAATATATATTTAATTGAAGACACGTTGGCAGCCACTTGAGGTTAATGCGATCGAAAATTGCATTGTTAGTGTCGTCGATTGATTTGTTTTGTGGTTTCGATTGCAATTGAGTTGGGAGAAAATGGGTAAAGTTAGGTAATGATAGCTTAAGTAGGACTCTAACAACAGATCATGATAGATTTTTGAGATCACAGAGCCAAATTTTAACAGGTATATAAATAAATGTATTGGATAATGGTTAATAAAAAAGGATTACAATAAATGTTTCTCACACTTCGACTCTCTCTTTATTGGCAAGAGGCCACTGAAATTATATATATAATTATTTATAAATGCTAATTTAATTCATTGCAATTTCCGGAGTTTTTCCCTTGGGAGGCTCATATTTGGACCCGTCTCTTTGAGATGTTAATTTCCAAACTGTTTATTTTGTGACCGCAGTTTCCCTATTGTTACATCTTCTCAACCCTTTTCCCCCGCCCCGCCAACATTTTTCCAACCACCAGTGACTTTCCTTCGCGTGTCGCACAAATTATTGCCAATTTTGACATTACATTTTTTTTGGTAAAGAGCCGGGTCGTACCCTCACCTGTAATTACAGCACAGGTGTGTGGCGCTCTCTGGGGTGTTGCTGTTAGGGCCTATAACTCTGGTTTCAGTATCGCCCAGTTTTTTTGTTTGTCTTACCTGGGTTTTTATCTAGGTCAACTGCAATTGAACCCGTCGAAGGGGAAACAAGCTTAGAAAGCTCGGAAATCGGATGCGGATCGTCTCTTAGACGAGGCTTTTGTTGTAAAAAAAAAAATAATACAAAACCCTCCAACTGATTTGCATTTTTGTGCACCGAAGCTATTATTAAGGTATCTTATAAAAAATCTCTGCATCACTCAATCAACTAATAGAGGCATTTTGCTAATTAGACATAATGGAAACGTGATCGGTAATCACCTCATGTAAACTACTGGTGATTTTCCTACCTTATAATGCAATGCCCTCATTGAAACCAAACTCAAATTTAACGGAATCAGCAATATATATGCACCCACCTTTGTGTACTTGGCCGTAATAAATTGGAGCTGTCAGCAAACTATGTCGTGTGCTGTAAAATAAAAAAGACCTGAAACACGGTAGAAAAATGAAAAGTTGGCAAAAATTACAAACAAAATGTTGCGATAATTTTAATTTAAACCGTTGTTGGTGAAAGAAAATATCAAAAGAAAACGAAATTAAATGAAACGTATCCTGTTGGAGCAAAACATAGACAAGAGCTTCCAATTTCTTGAATATATTATTTTATAGCCCATTGCACACAGGTAATCATAATATTTGAAGCAGAAAAAAAAGACTTTTATGTTATTTTGAAGTTTTTTTGAAACAGGAACCATTAAGTTGCCCGTTTAATTGTTAATAAACACCAGAGTATAGAAAGCTACAATATAACAATGATCATAAAAAATCGCTTAAATTGTTTGGTGGAATTTACAACTATAATTTATTTAATGAGAAAATCTTTAACGGAAACTCGATGATTTTACAACCTTACATGAGTTTTCTGCTAAAAATTCGAACAATTTAGTATAATTTGTATAAAGTGGTAAAAGTGACATTTGTTTCTTTAAAAATAATACAGATAATAGAGAAATGTTCAAATTATAGCAAAGACAGCAAAACTGTTTAAACCGAAATTAGAGTTTCTTATGACCGAAATTGGTATTCAGCAAATGGCTGATAAATGACAGTATTAAAAAACCCATTTCGAGATCATTTTCGATTAATGTATGTATATATCTTAAGGCCTATAATTCAATGTGGCATTTGATTTGTGCTTTTTGTTTGATGCGAGTATTTATGGCTCACTCGGAAAGACGTTAAAGCATTGCCAGATCCACTCAAAAGATACCACGCACTCGACAGATAGATCCAGCAATAGCTGCGATTTGGAGAGTCAGCTTTCTCGGTCTCAGTTACCGAAAAGTCAAACACAAGTCGCTGCTTCGCTGGCCACTCAAAGCTACTCTCTCGGGGCCAGGCCAGTGTTTTCGGTTTCAGTTTCGGTTTCTGTTAATTTAGCTTGGCAGGTGCTCTGCTGCTGAGTTTGCTGGTTTTTTTTTTTTGGTTTCTCGGTTCGGGCCTGGCTCTTGAATTATTTTCTGTTCCGATTTTCATTACGTGACCCGAAGTCTGTGCGAGCTGAGCTCAAAAAGGAACACACTCAGCGACGCTCGGCGACTTGGCGTCTTAGAAGCTCAGCAATCTCATTGAGTGAGTGCTTTTTTCAGCAATATTTTGCCCCAGAGCTCTATAGAGCTCTCTATGGAGACTGGGAGCCATCAGTCTTTAGTGAGCGTGCGTCGGCATTGGCAGCAAGTTGTCTAAAAGCGGATCCGATCCGATATACACCGATCCACCACCTCCTTCGCAGTGACCACCCTCTACTCCCCTCCCCCGATCTCTTCTTGGTTAGTTAGTTAGTTTAGTTGGTACGGCAGTTTGCACTTCGGCTTAGCATCTGCTCTGCCGAAAAGTCGTGCTGCAAGCCATTAAATCAAGTGCAAAGTGAAACCCTCACGTCGTGGTGCAATCGATCAATCGATCGAAAAATCGGTGGCAGTAAAACACAACAAATAATAATCGCAGCGAATAGCGTTTGCCAATCAATTGCCAAACAATTGAGGCGGAAGTGACGAAAGAGTTCTGTTTAGTTTTAGAAAAGTGTAAAGTGAATCATCAGAGATTACCTATTTGTTCGTTACTTTGCGTTTTTTTTGCGGAAAAACCAGCCGTTGTCTTAGCTCTTTGATTTTCACTTAAATGTTTGTTTTCATAGCTTTTCCAGTTTTCCTCGCCGCTCGCAGCCGCTCTCTTTGCGTTAGTTCGTGTGCGTGTGTGTACGAGTGTGTTTTTCTTGAGTTGCTTCAGTTGTTATTTTTCTATTCGCGACACCGAACTGAGTGAGTACGTTTTTTTTTTTCCATGTGGCTTTTCCAGGCTTTGCTGGAAAATTCATGGGCAGCAAAACAAAACGAGGCAAGAATGTTGTTTACGATTTCCTATGACTTGGTTTCGCCGCAAGTAGCTCTCATTAGTATTGAATATACGAGTATTTAATATATTTTATATTCTCGGAAGTTGACGCGTGGCTTATTTTAGCCAAACATCTTCCTCCATACTTATTTATATTTTTATTCATTGTGACCGAGCATCGAATATTTATGCCGCAAAACCGGTTTGCCAAATGTCTGGGAAATACAAATAAATAAAACTACAATTCCTGAGATAGGCAACAAAGGCAATTGCCAAGTAACAAGGTGAGATGAAATTCTTGCTCTAGTTCGTTGCTTCAGTCTTTTGATTGCCATTTAAAGGAAATTCCAATATTAAAAATATAGTTGCTGGAGATAACAAGCTACAGAGCCGAAGTAGCGAGATGCGTTAAAGTTCGTTGCTTGAGTCTTTTGATTGCCATTGAACGCAATCTCAATAATCTTAAAAAGCGAAAAGGTTCAATCAGCCCGCTTTGTTTCTTTTTATTTTGGTGTTGGAGATTTCAATGTTAAGGCCTCTACACACAGCAATTTAATGCTAATGCCCTGCCCAAGTGCGATTTGTTCGCTATGCTTGTTTTTTGTGTGTGTATTTAATGGCACATTGAATCGCACACCACACTTCTCCCCCGTTGTTGCCGCACAAAGTGTCCATGTGCCTAGCATAAACAAAACAAAATTATTGTTACACATTTGGTTGCCAAGGCGGAAATATATAAAATCAGGCAAAAATGCGATCAATTCAGTTTGGAATCAAATCAAATTGAATGGGAATGGAATAAAATAAAATCATAACAGCACATGAAGAGAAATCAATGCTCAATGCCGAGATGAGAGAGATCTGTTGTTCATCGTAAAATAGAAAGTGACCAAAATGGATCTTTAGTCATAAACAAAACCCAAAAAAATTCGTCACAGTCAGAGGATACCCTAACCGCCGATCAGAGTCTCTCGACTGTCCACGCTAATTTCTCATAATTCATTCATTAGGGTCTAGTTTTATTTTTTGCTTATCTCTGCTTATTTCAGCCTAAGGCATGAATTTGGCAAAAGAAATTTACAAATATTTAATATGCAGACACAGTTACTGCTATATATATGTTCATATATACTCCGACGCAGAAAGACCCAGCTGGGCTTCAGTCATTTGTCTAAACAGAAATTACGAACGAAGCAAAACGCAGACG